>CM077805.1:0-105000 GCA_039737535.1 Lagodon rhomboides | reverse complement strand
GGTGACGGCAAAAAGCTGCGACTGCAGACGAGGATCCAAAGGGACGAGATGAAGATGATAAAGATGGAGGAGGGACTTTGAATGTGAAACAGGACGAATCACTCTGAAGGACTGACTGAGTGAAGACTGACTGGACAGAGTCCTCTACCCCGACCCCCAACCTCACCTGACCTCACCTGCAGCAGGTGTCAGGTGGGCGGGGTCGGGTCCAGCAGGTGGTCGGGTCAGGACGAGGATGAGTTCACTAAGTGAAGTGATGCGGATCAGTCCTGTTGGATCTTCATCAGTAATCGATCGTAGGACGTGCCTGGTCAACAGTTTTTAAGAGAAGATTTATTTTTGGGACTTTGGTCGTGATGTTTTTTGTCCGTGCCATAAAAAGAGCCAAAAGATTTCCCATGATGCTCTTGGCTGAGCGGTTGCCTGTGGAGGCCTAATGCTGGAGGATTTGACGTCACCTTTGACCTTTTTAACTTTGGTTGAATTTTAGTTGTTTTTCCACAAAGTGAGACAGAGAGAACTCTGGGTAATGAGACGGAGAGACTGAAACCATGACATCATCGGTGATGTAGCCTTGTTGTAAACAATAAAAAAACAACTGAAACAACAACAACGTTTGATATAGTGCTTAAATAGTCGTTTTAGAGAGCTTCCAATCGGCAGTGTCTCCGTGCAGAATTAACTGAAGCTGCTGCTGCTCATCAGGTGTGATGTTCCCCAAACATGTATCAGGAGGTGTGAATGTTAACTAGACAAACTGCATCAGGAATGAATTTTGACCAGATATTTATCAAGAGCTGTGAATGTTAACCAATCATTCATCAGGAGGTATGGAAGTTAAAGGGACATGAGGCAGGATCAAGAAATGAGACTCAATAGAGACACGACGGCCGTCAGGGTGACTGCAGCCATCAGCCAAGCTGGAGCAGCATGAGCTCTTCACAGCAGAGCAGCTGATGCTGTGACACTGTTATTTCTTTACTCGCTGTTCACGTGACTGTTTACTGCAGGACCTCCGCGCATGCATCCGCGGAATGACGTTGGTAGCCTCCAGCTGCTAACTGTGCTGTGTGAGGGAGCCTTATCCCCGACACACATGAAGCAGCCGGCTCGCTGTGTGTAGCGACACACAAGCAGCGAGTCTGAAAGGCCCAGGCGAAAGCAAAGACAACATATTGGGGGACAAAAACATCGTCTCTGATACGGGACTGCTGCGTGTTAGCAGCTAATGCTACTACACAGACACAAACAAACCGTTAGCATGTGGCTACAGCCAGCTGCTAACGTCACCTCCCGGATAACAGGTTGGGCTTTCGGTCCCATATAAAGGGACATATTTCTAACTATCCGGTTTCAGACTAAAGGACCGTGGAAAATGCGCAGCCTGTAACTGTTCAGTGTTACACAGCGGTGGGCTAATGTTAGCATGTTAGCAGCTAACGCTACTCTGCACGTTAGCTCACTCCGAGTCCTCGGTGATCTCATATGATTTTCAAATCAAGCTCTAAACATGACCTGTAATGTTTTCTTACCTGGTCACTAGGAAATGAGCCATGTCAGCATCTGTTTTCAGTCCCAGTTCAAGTTGAAGCTGCCTCCATGAGTCGAACCGTATCTGATGTCTCAACTTGCTGCTGATAAAACCTCCGTTTTCTTCTTAGTATGACTTTTTAGTGGACTTTGTGTGGTGGTGGGTCGTTTTCTGGCCGTAGCAGAATCCATTACTACACAAACACTAGTTTGGCTCCACCGCGCTCGTCTTCTTCCTGTTTCTAAGCCGTTGATGACGCGTATTCAGCGTCATCTGACGTCACGTCCGCAGGACTGCGCGGGAAATTTGGGCCCGAATTGCAGCACATGATGCAGCACACAGCCTGTTCAAGGCGACGGAGAGATGCGTGGGTGGGCTCATTCTGTTCGGTTCTGAACGCTTCATCACCCATTAACATTTAAAAACTTAAAATGCATGTTTATTTTTTCACAAATCCTGCCTCAAGTCCCTTTAAGGTGAGGGTGGAACAGGTCGTCGCTGCCCCGTGTGGCTGATGAAAATTGACATGAAATAGAAGGTAAACACAGGTTTAATTAATGACAATGAAGGTTCTGTTCCATTTACTGTAGTGGGGACTTTCTAGTGAGCCAACATGCACAATAGCAGCACCTTGGCTCTGTTTTACCTGAATGGAACAGAATCTTAATTAGAATTTATTCATTGGTAATACTTGTATTTAGCCTACTGTGTGATGTCAAAATGTCTGCTGTGAAAAAGGTCTATTACTGTCAGACTGCAGGAAGTCTTGAACAATCAAATCTGAGCATCAGGTGTTTTAACATCACTCAGTAATCCCACACAGGTGATGTCATCAGCTGGTGGAGTGGGAATTGTGGTCTAACTGGTTTCTGTTTGTCGTCACCTGATATGCAGACCTGTCCAGATCTGAAATCCTGAACCAAAGGAGAGAAACTGGTGCCGCATTTATATAACTGTTCTCAAGGTCAGTAGTTGAACTTTGTTTCGCACCTTTTTCCGGCGGTGTGTTTGATCATAAAAGACTCAACAGGTTCTAAGAAAAATTTGTCTCTTCACACCTGTGATCAATTAAACTGACTGCACCAACTCGCAACATCCTCTTCTGAACAGCACAGATTCAGTTCAGTCAGGAACAACCGAGGACCAAAGAGAAGATAGGCAAGTCTTTAAGTCATCAAAGAATCTGGACTGTTGAGGATCCCACGTCACCTCCTTGCAGATTAAAAACCAGAGCTGATGTATGGAAGAATACTGCAGCGGTGTTTATTGAAATCCTGAATACACTCAGAGGAACTGAAGTGACCTCTGACAGGTGAAACAGTTTGTTGTCATTGAACACAATAACGTCTTTGAATCAGAAGAATCAGGTGTTCAGGATCAAACTGAAGTTCTCTTCAGCTGCAGTGGAGACGTCAAAACATAGTACAATAAACCTGTCGGGATGAAGGTTTATACATCATCATCAATCTGTTCAAAACTTTATAGACAAACAGATTCAGAACAAACGATCAGAGCAGCATTGTTCATTATAGGAGCAGTCCACTCTTTAACACAAACTGACGGAAGAGGAGGTGGAGCTGCCCGTGGTGTCAGGTCTTCCTGAACCTCCTCTAGTCTTGGAGCTGATGAAAATTATGTCCGGTTCCTGGAGTTCAGGGGACGTTGGGGGTCCAGGGCCCCTGGATGTGCTGGCTCTGCAGGAGCCTCTGCAGCTCCTTGAACTGCTCCACCGTCTGGTCCTTGACGTCGGGGTTTGAAATCTGCAGGCGGATACTGTCTGTGGACCAGCTGAGTTCTCCAGAGAACATCTCTGTCAGGATCCGAGCCACCACTGGAACCACCTAAGGACAACCCGAACCATGTTAAAACTGGACTACCAGAACCAAGTTGAAACTGGATGATGAGAACCATGTAACTCATCGTTTACATCTAAAAACGTCAAAATTTGTGTCCTATATGTTTTCACAGCCAATTTAATTCATTTAAAACCACTTCCAGAAACACAGGAAGTTGTTGGTCATGATTAGAAAATTGCGACATGTTTCTTAAAAAAGATTTAAGACAAAATGGCTGACGGGGACTCCATAATCAGGAATGAGTGGACTTGTCGGGTGTTGTCCCTCTCTGTGATCAGTGGAAATTTGCCATTTTTAACAGGGTTCCTACAGATCAAGTCAAATTCAAGTCTTTTTAAGACCTTTTTAAGAACATTTATATAAACAGAGGGGCTGCGTTTTTGAATTTCTCCACCCTGAGACCCGTTTTCAAAAAAGTGCGTTTACAGGATCCGTGTGGACGATCGGCCAAAACGATGCAAAATGTGCGTTTACACAAAACAGCGTTTTCGTGCGGACGGTGAATCCGCATAGTTTTCGATACGATGACGTCATCGCCCCACCCCTCGACCTCTCGCCTTCGACCTCTGAACCCAGCAACGTCTCATAACAACAACAACAACAACAACGGCGGACTACATGCTTGTTTTCGTGCTGCAGACAATATTGAGCCTATCAGGGTTACTAGGTCAAAATATTCTGCTGCTCTGCCACGACGCTGAGCGAAACAGGATTATGGACCACCGACCAGCCATTTTCATCTTCTTGTTGTGTTCGGTTTCTCCTTCGGCTGTCTGTTTGTATACAGCGTCTGTGTTGTAGTGCTGCAGCAAAGTGGCGTGTTCGGACCCGGGGCAGCGTTGCGTTCCCAATTATTGGTTCCGCCACTCTTTATTTTAGGCTACATTATTTAATCAAAATAATAGTGGTTGACAAATGAAACTTTTGAGGAGAATGCGATACGGAGAAGTTAGATACTGCACAAATTTTAAGACCCACATATCAAAATTCAAGACCTTTTCAAGTCTTTTTAAGGTATTATTTCCAAATTAATAAATTCAATGCTTTTAAGACTTTTTAAGACCCTGCGGGAACCCTGTTTAAAAGTGGAAGTTGTCACACAGAAAAATAAATCACGTTTAGAGATAAAACTTTTGATGTGTCATTAATCATTTCATAATCATGTCGTCGCCCCCTTAGTCGAGTCACAAGGTAACCTGATCTCACTTGAACGCACCTGGACGACAATGAGTTTCTTCTCTTTGGGCTTCTTGTCAGGCCAGTCCTCCCCAAAGCAGAAGGTGATGTCGAAGGGTGGAGGGTTCTGAGCTTCACCTCTCTGGAACAGGATCAGCCCTGTGGACAGGAGGAAAGTTCATCATCCGGTTCAGACAAAAGCGTTCAGAAGCTTTCACCCTGCTCTCTGATCGGTCACCTTGCAGGAAGTCATTGAGGCTAAACACTTTGATTTTCCTCTCCCTCTCCATCGGGTTCGGTGGACCCTGTTCAGGCATGCCTGGTCCGGACCAGAACACTTTACACTGACAGAGCCGGACGGCGTAGATGTCCTGCTCCCAGATCTCCAGGATCAGACCACGGTCCATCACATCCAGTAGGGCCTCAGTGTAGAATCGCTGCTTCTGGTTCTGGATCTCAGACGTGCCCGGGAACAGGACCTGCTGCAGGGTGACGGGTCCAAACAGGTCCACCTGCTCGGGGGTCGGCTCCAGGTGTCCGTAGTACAACCGGCAGCCCTGAGGGTTACTGACAGTCAGTGAGCCCATCGTCCGGCCCCGGTACTGGAACTTCAGGTCTAGATCTGTTACTACGGCAACACAGAGAGGACAGTTAGCATATCTGTTACTACTACAGGCCCAGGCCTAGAACCTGTTTCACCTCCACCACACCTGCTTCACTATGAGCCACCAGGTGGACATGACGTCCAGGGGATCTTCAGGTAAAGCTGCTACTTTAGTCACCCTGACCTTGAGCCAGGTGACAAACATTGAGGCTGTTCTGATGGAAACAGGCTGCGATGTCATGGATCCCTCTGTTTTCTTGTAAGACCCGCCCCACTACTCCTCTGATTGGTTGGCTTCATTGTTTTGGTGAATGCTCACAGTATCTCCTATTCCTGAGCTTTTGTGGTTCTGATTGGTCGGTTTATGGGTTGTAGTTTCCTGGTAAACACACCTCCTCCTTCTGCGAGCTGCTCTATCACCTCTGGAGCTGCTCTTCACTTCCCAACTGTCTCTTGACTCATTAATTAGACAATCAGTTGAACTCTGCTGCTTATCTCATGGTTGTACCAGGACCACAAAGTCGTAGCTTTTGTCATACAAAAGCACAAGCCAATCAGGGGCAGAATAGAGCGGGTCCTGCAAGAAAACCAGCAGGAGGCTAGCAGTTTCCCTCTGCTTCCAGTCTTTGTGCTAAGCTAGGCTAAAACTTCTGGCATGTTGAACCAACCAAGCACATGAGAGGTCAGAGGTCTTACTCACGTGGGACGCTGCTCAGCAGGTCATACTTGCAGGGTTGGTGGTTCTGACCATCCGTCTGGTTCTCGGCGCCCCCCATACTGCTGGCTTCCATTGGGGCCGGCTCGGGAGCAGCAGAGGCAGCAGAGGGGGGCAGAGGATTCAGGTCCTGGAGTCCGTTAGAGAGTCCTGCAGGATGGGTCATGGGGAGGTCTGAGGTCGTGGAGAGGACTCGTTCTGGGAGCAGAGGGATCGGGATCACCTGAGGTGGTCCAAATGTCCCGTCGGTGGACAGACTGAACTGACTGATGTCTGAACGAACTGCGAAGGAGCTGAAGGAGGCGGGGTCACTGTTCCTGGGGTCTGAGGAGACATGACATCATCACATTATCGTCAGGCTCCAGATCTGGTTCCTCAGGTTTGCCAGTGTCAACAACTCAACTTTCACCAGACTGAACGTCAAAACACTCAGATCAATGACAGCTTCGGATCAACAACAGGTTCAGATACTCACTGATTGAGAGCTCCATCAGATTCGGCATCTGAGAATTAAAAATATTTCACATGTTGAGTTGTTCAGGTGATTAAAATATGAACGTTTGTATTTTTTAACTTTTTCTTCCTCACCTCCTCATCATCATCATCACCAGCATCTGAAACAGGAAACAAACCAATCGGACGTCAGGTACAGAAAACACACCAATCAGATGTCAGGAACAATCAATCAGTTCATTACATGAATAAAAGTAATTTGACACGCATCAGCAATGTTCGTTGGAGACGTTTTAATTCTTCAGTTTTCTAAAGAAATTCACATAAGCTAGTAGCATGCTAATGCTAAAAGTAAGCTCTGACATTGGCGTGTTGCTTCATTAGAATGTATCAGATCAAACTGATCAGACGTATTGATCAGTCAGACAAACTGATCAGTATTCATCAGGTTCCTTTAGAATCAACGTCACCTCAGAGTACAGTCCTATTCACCTGTTCGACATCACTCCAGGTGAGTGTCCTCACCTGTGTTCCCTGGCTGCTCACACACTTCGTAGATTTTATACGGTTGGACCGGCGTCTCCTTCGTTCCGTCATATTTCAGCTGAAACTCTCGACTTTTGTTCAGAGCACAGCGAAGGTTTGCTTTCCACTTCGCCGGGTCAGGTTCATCCACACCTTCCTGATATTTACCTGTCTCCAGAGCCCACGCCTGCAAAACACCAAGCAGGGCTCATCAAACCATATTCACATTCACGCTAAGACTGCCTGTCAGACATGTGGAAAGGCTTTACTAACACTGTGTACAGTTACATTAAGGCTGGATTCACAGTGGATCCAACGTTGCAGTTTTAATACAGGCTGCAAAAAAAAATGGCTGGGGCGGGAAAGTTAAAGCTGGCTCAACTTTTGGAGAAACGCAGCGCGACGTCATGATCCGCTGGCCAATCACATAAGCTGGTATTCAGACTATGACTGAAGCCACAGTGGAGTGTAAAGTAATGTGCTGTGTGTGTTCACTCAGTTTGGCTTTGTGCCCCAGTTTAAAACACAGTAATGACGCTCATCCTGGTTGTTACTTTTAATCTGTCGATGAGGACAAACAATCACTAGCAGGACCAGCATGCTAATAGCATAACATAGCAGCTTTGTCTTTTGGCAAACTGATCAGCAGTGGGACCCCAACACATCACACACACGGACCATGTAGTGACACACTCCCACACTGCGCACCAAATTAAAATGTAACAAAACCCATCAAAATAAAACTTCATGAAAACCTGTCAAAATAAAATGCATTTAAACTCGTCAAAATAAAATGTAACGAAACCCCTAAAACGTATTTTTCTATTTTTACATGTAGAAGAGATATAACATGCTCATCTGTGAGCTAGGTTAACTGTTTCCTGTTTTCCAGTCTGAATGCTAGGCTTATCAGTTATTTATCGGCTATATTGAAATCAAAGCTAATATTATGAAGCCAAATTTTTTCATTAATGAGTGCAGCGTGCAGACAGAACATGTCGTCATTGTGTGAACGTTTTTTACTTTTTCAGAGTAAAACTACAAAATATGAAATCATCGTCTTTGTTCGTCTGACCGTCAGCTGTGATAAACTGCAGGTTAGAATTAATAACATTTAAAATATATAACGTGAAATTATCAGTTAATAAAACTCCAAGTGGTTTCTCTAACTTACAGACAGGAAGTTAATTTAATCCAAACTCGCAGAGAAGAAGAGTCTACTAAATGTTGAACTGTCCCTTTAAATATCAAACTGGTCACATGACACGAAGTCTAATAAAAAAGTGTCCGAGGATCATTTTTAATGAAACCTGTTCAGTCTGAAAGAAAAGCAGAAGCAGTGAAAGAGGAAGTGACATCATCAGCAGTACAGTTCAGTGAGGAGCCAATCAGCATGAAGTTACACAAGCTGTGAAACAGGAAGTGGAGGAAGTCACACAGTTCCTTCTTCTGTAGGGTTAGGCCTCAGGCTTTCTGTTGGTCTGATGATGAGTTTCATCACAACTTCTCCTTCAAACACATTTTACATTTTGACTTCAGCTGCAGATCAGAACAATTTCATTTCCTGCCTGATTCATAAATATAACATTTAATTAAAGAGTGAAGGAACTTCCAGTTTAAATTCACTCAATCAGTTCACAGACAGTCGACTCACTTTGACATTATTGATCCCATAAAAACAAACTGTTTTGATATGGACCAATCAGACGAGACAGAGAATCAAACAGGATGCTATTCAGAAGTCAGAGGTCACCGCTCACCTTGAAGATGGTGTTCTCATCGTCGGACGCCGGCGTGTGGCGCGTGGCGTGTTTCCAGGGGATCTGGAAGAGTCGGTGGTCTGGACTGAGCCACTGTAGACCAGGATACCTGCCGCTGTTCACCTGAGCCAACAACCAGGGCTTCAGACGGATCCTCCGAGGCTGCACGCTCATACTGGGAGCACTGGGAGGAGACTGGAGAACAGGGTCATGTTGAAGCCAGTAAAGATTTTGTTTTGACACATAATTGAAGTTTTGAACTGTTTTGAATCAGATTTAAAAGAACAGTTCACCCAAAAAGTAAATTCAGCCATCATCTGTTCACCTCAGTGCTGATGGTCGGTCAGGTGATCTAGAGATCCCAAACTGATGTGAATCAGATCAGGTTGTGATGTGTGCTCTCGACGAGCCGTATGGAGACATCTGATGTTTCTTTGGTTGTTTCTCTGTTTTAAATCAAGTGTCCAGCTGCTTCAGCTGTTTAGCAGAACGCTGCAACTCTGTTTTACTGTGAAGCTCCAGAACTGTTCTGTGGACTACGACACTTCACCTGACTTTATATCATCGGGAGGAGGAGAGGAGGACTTTATATCATCAGGAGGAGGAGAGGAGGACTTTATATCATCAGGAGGAGGAGAGGAGGACTTTATATCATCGGGAGGAGGAGAGGAGGACTTTATATCATCGGGAGGAGGAGAGGAGGACTTTATATCATCGGGAGGAGGAGAGGAGGACTTTATATCATCGGGAGGAGGAGAGGAGGACTTTATATCATCAGGAGGAGGAGAGGAGGACTTTATATCATCAGGAGGAGGAGAGGAGGACTTTATATCATCAGGAGGAGGAGAGGAGGACTTTATATCATCAGGAGGAGGAGAGGAGGACTTTATATCATCAGGAGGAGGAGAGGAGGACTTTATATCATCAGGAGGAGGAGAGGAGGACTTTATATCATCAGGAGGAGGAGAGGAGGACTTTATATCATCAGGAGGAGGAGAGGAGGACTTTATATCATCAGGAGGAGGAGAGGAGGACTTTATATCATCAGGAGGAGAGGAGGACTTTATATCATCAGGAGGAGGAGAGGAGGACTTTATATCATCAGGAGGAGGAGAGGAGGACAAATGTAGTTTGTTTAAAGTGACTAAGAGGAACTTTTCAGTGTTTATGAAACAGTCTGTGATTCTGGTGAAGATTATAAATGACCTGTAACAGCAAACTGCTTTTATATAGTTCTTATTAATGCTTCATCTTCAATGATCGGACAGCTTGTGTCCAAAAGAATCAACAAAAATATAAATCTTCTAAAATGACTCTTAAAACAGACACCAGGACACAGATCAGTTAGTTCAGGTGAGTGACTCAGACCTGTCTGTTTGTGTCGACCTGCAGTTTAAATAAAGTTTTTTTTTTGTTTTTTTACTTTAACATGTTTTTGTTCCTTAAAAGTTTTGGGAAGTCCTTGAGTCAGTCATGAAATCAGACCAGTCCAGAACCCATCAAAAACCGAATCTATGATCAATCCGAGACTCAGATCATGACGTCAGGGGCGTTTCAGCTTTCTGAACACTAACGTGTGTGTGTGTGTGTGTGTGTGTGTGTGTACTCTGATTGAAGGACTCACCTGGTCCTGGTTCTGGTCCTGGTCCTGGTCCCGGTCCTGCCGGTGACTCTACGCTCCGTGAGTCGTTTCACTGCCGCGTGCTCACGTCTTAACCGTCAACAGCGTCACCGTGACGTAAAAAAATCAAAAAAAAAAATCAAACAAACAAACAAACTGCGCGAGCCGCCGACACACTGAGGGCGATCAGAGGAACTGTGACGGAACTACTTCCTGTCGTTCTGACAAAATAAAAGCTTCAGTCAGTCAGTCATGACGAAATAAAGGCAAGTGGTTATCTACTTCCTGTCAGACACGCAGTCAACAAAAGCAGGTGGAAACAGTAGAAACATGCTGTAAGTACTGAACAGATGACGTATAAATATAAATACTGCAGTATAAATACACAGATACAGTAGAACCGCTAAGTTTGTTTTATTTTAATTTATTTCAGTTTAAAGTGAAATATTAAAACACATTTTCCTCTTTCTGTTGTCACAGATTGTATTTTTTTATGTTTTCACTGAAGTGACAGTAATACATAAATTAATATTAATTTAATTAATTTAATTTTAAAACCATTTTTTTTTAAACTTTCAAAGTTGTAGTTTTTTTCATCTGTAAATTCAGATTTCTTTGTCAACAACAAAACAAGTAAAAGATCAGTTTGGTGTTTATCTCAACTTCAATAAGTTGAATAACAACAGAACTTTTAAATTATCAGATGATCTTTTAGTGGAAGCTTATGTATGATTGAATCTGCTCTCTTGGCTGAAAGACAACAAGTTGGTCATTATGAATAAGTAGTAGAAGAAGAAGTTTAAGTTTAACATTACAAAAATGATTAAATTATTATTTTTTTAATCCTTAAACTAATAATTTAATCCCGATTCACCTGTTCAGCAAGTTTAGAAACATCAGCTGATAATTTTGAGCTGATTCAGCTGCTGGTGTTAATGTTGGTCAAGGGTCAACAGTCGACTAATCAGACCTGCTGTTTTTATCAATGAAAGTCTTGAAAATATTATTTTGTTTAAAATCAGTCTTTAATTGTGAAGGAGTGTCCTGTAGTTTCTTGTTTGTTCCTCTCTGCAGGTGTTTTCCTTCCTCCTGTTGAACGCCAGAAACTAGACTTTGTTTCATTTTCACAACATAGATAACAAAACACTAAACGAATATCTGACAAACCAAAACTTTCTGTTGAAAATCTAAATATTTTAAATACTAGTATGTTGAATGAGAATTTCAGATGTCATCAGAGTTTAATCTTTTTCAGTTCAGTTTGACATTTGCATTTTTGCATTTTTTTGTGGTACAGTTTGTTGTGTGCTTTTACTTTGAAGTTTCCTGTGGAGGCGGGGCTGTGATGTGTTAGCCTCTCATTGGATAATTGACATATTTTCAAACAATTGTGGTTTGCATAAAGAATGAAGAAGTTCATGAGCTGAAAGCAGGCAGTCATTACATGAAGAAAACCTCACTGAACATAATTTACAGACATGAAATTTAACAAAAGGAACAAACTGCAGCTGAACGAAAACTGTGGACTGAAAACCATGAACTGACCACGTGACTACACACCTGAAACCACAGCTGAGCAGACAGGTGAGGAGTCTGAATCTGAGTCAAGACGAAATGCTTAGCTGCCACGATGGATGTCTGTCTTCATACAGGTGAGTCAGATCTACCTGTCCTGATGGCTAGCCACTGGGGCTCTGTTTACAGGTGTGAATGTGAACGATATATGTATATGAATATATATACATGTATGAAGAAGCTGTCAGGCTGTTGATGTATTTCTTTCTTGGCTATTTTAGCTGTGTGATCATTGGTACAGGTGTGCGTGTACAGGTGCTTTCAGGCGTGTACAGGTGTGTGTGCACAGGTGTGTGGTCAGGCATATTCAGGTGTATTATGTGTTCATTGTTTGCAGTCTGAGATGTTTTGTTTATTTGTTGATCTACAACTTAATATTTAATGAGATTCTGTTTGTTGATTCAAGATTCATCAGATGTGATTTGTTTAACACTTCAGAATAATGTGTCTAAAGCAGCGAAGGATCAACTGAAAGTGATTAATTTATGATTGAAGAGTTCAAATATGTCCAGTGTTTGACTGTGGCCAGCAGGGGGAGCTGTTGAACTGCGGAATGCAGATGTGTTGTGTTTGATATTCACTCCTGACACCATCAGTGAAAATGTAAACTTCGTCTTCTTCTTCTGTTGTAATGAAACTGTGACAGCAGGCAGACGACAGGAAGTAACTCACACTGGAGGTGTTGTGTTTTATGATTTATTAAAGTTCAAAGAGAAACAAAGAAAACCAGAAACAGTTTTTAATTTGAACGTGTCTTTTAACTTTAAACACTAATAATTTTGACTCCTCCTGAATAAATCATAGTGTGTGTGAGTTGGACAGTCAGTTTGTGTTCAACTGATTTAAACCTGTCACCAGGTGACGTGATCCAAACAGGTACAGATTCAGGTGGAGGAACTGATCAAACATGGAGACGTACTGAAGTCATTAAAGGAAAACGCCACCGTTTTTCCATACTGAACTATGTTCTTCCCTGATGTTAGACGAGTTGACACATACCTCTCTTGCCTTCGTGCGTGCACTCAATCGCTCCGGCGCGCAGCGCTACTTTGCTAGCATGTAGCTTGGCCCAGTACATTCCTCAGGATCCAAATGGGGTAAAGTTAGAAGCGACCAAGCACTTCCACGTTTTCCCAATTTAAATACGGTTACGTGAGTAATTACACGACCCAAGTGTGGTTACACAAAATGAAACATGCCAATTTTCTAAGCGGATAAAAAGGATAACTATGATGGATGGCGGAATAACACCTGGGAGCACTTTGACGTCGGCGCAGTGATATCATCACTCCTACTCACAAGATCAGGGAAGAACATGGAGAGTTCAGTATGGAAAAACAGTGGTGTTTTCCTTTAAGGATGTTTTTAGACTTTAATGACATATTTTTATTTTTTATTTTTAGATGTTTGAGTTTAATAACTGATCATTTCTGACCACCACAGCCATCACCGATAAACACAGCTGATCAATAAAGTTATGAAGGATCAATAATTAAACATGTTCATCACACTGTGACTTTATCACTGCAGAGACTTTTATTAAAAATAACGTCTAATATCAGATTGATCAATTCATTGATTTATTCATATTAAATTCACTCTTCAAAATACGTCATCAATTATTTTTTGATCAATGACGAATAAAAAAAAAAAGAACAATTCCAGGTGAAGGTTTTTTAACAATTGAGTTTTCCAACAGCACTTATACACATCATGTGTTTGTGAAACGTCTCAAACACACGAACAACACGATCAATACAGATGATCTGTGAACACACTGAAATAATGTTCATACATGAAGAACATATATTTATATTGTATTATATTGTATACTGATTATTTATGAACTGTATTCATCTTTAACATTGTTTTTAAATGTGTTCACACTGGTTGTTGTAGATTTTTATTAATTAATTAATCATCAGTAAGGAGACTGATTTCTGTCCATCAACATGAAATTAAACAACAACAAGAGAAAGTAAAGATGATTAAAGACCCTGGTCAACTGTTTGTTTCTGCTCTGTGATTGGCTCCTCAGACACATGTCAGATTGATTGTTCTGCTCTGGGATTGGCTCTTCAGACACCTGTCAGATTGATTTTTCTGCTCTGTGATTGGCTCCTCAGACACATGTCAGATTGATTGTTCTGCTCTGTGATTGGCTCTTCAGACACCTGTCAGATTTATTTTTCTGCTCTGTGATTGGCTCCTCAGACACATGTCAGATTGATTTTTCTGCTCTGTGATTGGCTCTTCAGACTGATCACAGAGATCGTCTACCTGTATGGGTCTTCTGACTCCTCTGATTGGTTTGTTTTCATTTTGTTGTCTCTCTGAAGAGTCTCTGCTGGGATGTCGTCACCTGTGGACACACTTGTGGACTCAGCTGCTCTGAGGGTTTCGATGGGTCCTTCAGGTTTTTCTTGGACAGGAAACAGATGAGAGTGCTGTCTAGATCTTTTTCCAGGATCACTGATGATGTTTGATGATGATGATGATGATGAAGGAGGAGGAAGCTGAGAGTGTCTCCGGGTGTAGACTCCATGTCTGCCATGTGAAGAAGACTCATACTGATGGCTGAAAGCTCTGGAGTATGAAGACTCGTCTGTGGAGAAGACTGGTCGACTGGAGCTAACCTGTCAGAGACAGAAACAGTTTAATTCATCTTCAGTTTGTTTTCCCATACACCCTGAACGTCTCATCCAACTGCTGGACATAAAGATGGACAACAGGAGGCTCAACCAGCTGAAGATCATCACCTGGTGGTTGACTGAAGTACATGTCATAAACTTCAGTCTATACTGTTCATAACTTCAGTCTATACTGTTCATAACTTCAGTTTATACTGCTCATAACTTCAGTTTATACTGCTCATAACTTCAGTTTATACTGTTCATAACTTCAGTTTATACTGCTCATAACTTCAGTTTATATTGCTCATAACTTCAGTCTATACTGTTCATAACTTCAGTTTATACTGTTCATAACTTCAGTTTATATTGTTCATAACTTCAGTCTGTACTGTTCATAACTTCAGTCTGTACTGTTCATAACTTCAGTTTATACTGTTCATAACTTCAGTTTATACTGCTCATAACTTCAGTTTATATTGCTCATAACTTCAGTCTATACTGTTCATAACTTCAGTTTATACTGTTCATAACTTCAGTTTATATTGTTCATAACTTCAGTCTGTACTGTTCATAACTTCAGTTTATATTGTTCATAACTTCAGTTTATATTGTTCATAACTTCAGTCTGTACTGTTCATAACTTCAGTCTATACTGCTCATAACTTCAGTCTGTACTGTTCATAACTTCAGTCTATACTGTTCATAACTTCAGTTTATACTGCTCATAACTTCAGTTTATACTGCTCATAACTTCAGTTTATACTGTTCATAACTTCAGTTTATACTGCTCATAACTTCAGTTTATATTGCTCATAACTTCAGTCTATACTGTTCATAACTTCAGTTTATACTGTTCATAACTTCAGTTTATATTGTTCATAACTTCAGTCTGTACTGTTCATAACTTCAGTCTGTACTGTTCATAACTTCAGTTTATACTGTTCATAACTTCAGTTTATACTGTTCATAACTTCAGTTTATATTGTTCATAACTTCAGTCTGTACTGTTCATAACTTCAGTTTATATTGTTCATAACTTCAGTCTATACTGCTCATAACTTCAGTCTGTACTGTTCATAACTTCAGTTTATACTGTTCATAACTTCAGTCTGTACTGTTCATAACTTCAGTCTGTACTGTTCATAACTTCAGTTTATACTGTTCATAACTTCAGTTTATACTGCTCATAACTTCAGTCTGTACTGTTCATAACTTCAGTTTATACTGTTCATAACTTCAGTTTATACTGCTCATAACTTCAGTTTATACTGTTCATAACTTCAGTTTATACTGCTCATAACTTCAGTTTATATTGTTCATAACTTCAGTCTGTACTGTTCATAACTTCAGTCTATACTGCTCATAACTTCAGTTTATATTGTTCATAACTTCAGTTTATATTGTTCATAACTTCAGTTTATACTGCTCATAACTTCAGTCTGTACTGTTCATAACTTCAGTTTATACTGTTCATAACTTCAGTTTATACTGTTCATAACTTCAGTCTGTACTGTTCATAACTTCAGTCTGTACTGCTCATAACTTCAGTCTGTACTGTTCATAACTTCAGTTTATACTGTTCATAACTTCAGTCTGTACTGTTCATAACTTCAGTTTAAACTGCTCATAACTTCAGTCTGTACTGTTCATAACTTCAGTTTATACTGTTCATAACTTCAGTCTGTACTGTTCATAACTTCAGTTTATATTGTTCATAACTTCAGTTTATATTGTTCATAACTTCAGTCTGTACTGTTCATAACTTCAGTCTATACTGCTCATAACTTCAGTCTGTACTGTTCATAACTTCAGTTTATACTGTTCATAACTTCAGTCTGTACTGTTCATAACTTCAGTCTGTACTGTTCATAACTTCAGTTTATACTGTTCATAACTTCAGTTTATACTGCTCATAACTTCAGTCTGTACTGTTCATAACTTCAGTTTATACTGTTCATAACTTCAGTTTATACTGTTCATAACTTCAGTTTATACTGCTCATAACTTCAGTTTATACTGTTCATAACTTCAGTTTATATTGTTCATAACTTCAGTCTGTACTGTTCATAACTTCAGTCTATACTGCTCATAACTTCAGTTTATATTGTTCATAACTTCAGTTTATACTGCTCATAACTTCAGTCTGTACTGTTCATAACTTCAGTTTATACTGCTCATAACTTCAGTTTATACTGTTCATAACTTCAGTTTATATTGTTCATAACTTCAGTCTATACTGTTCATAACTTCAGTTTATATTGTTCATAACTTCAGTTTATACTGTTCATAACTTCAGTCTGTACTGTTCATAACTTCAGTTTATACTGTTCATAACTTCAGTTTATACTGTTCATAACTTCAGTTTATATTGTTCATAACTTCAGTTTATACTGCTCATAACTTCAGTTTATACTGTTCATAACTTCAGTTTATACTGTTCATAACTTCAGTTTATACTGTTCATAACTTCAGTCTATACTGTTCATAACTTCAGTCTGTACTGTTCATAACTTCAGTTTATACTGTTCATAACTTCAGTTTATACTGTTCATAACTTCAGTCTATACTGTTCATAACTTCAGTTTATACTGTTCATAACTTCAGTCTGTACTGTTCATAACTTCAGTTTATACTGTTCATAACTTCAGTTTATACTGTTCATAACTTCAGTCTATACTGTTCATAACTTCAGTTTATACTGTTCATAACTTCAGTTTATACTGCTCATAACTTCAGTCTGTACTGTTCATAACTTCAGTTTATACTGTTCATAACTTCAGTTTATATTGTTCATAACTTCAGTCTATACTGTTCATAACTTCAGTCTATACTGCTCATAACTTCAGTTTATATTGTTCATAACTTCAGTTTATACTGCTCATAACTTCAGTCTGTACTGTTCATAACTTCAGTTTATACTGTTCATAACTTCAGTTTATACTGTTCATAACTTCAGTTTATACTGTTCATAACTTCAGTTTATACTGTTCATAACTTCAGTTTATACTGTTCATAACTTCAGTTTATATTGTTCATAACTTCAGTTTATACTGTTCATAACTTCAGTTTATACTGTTCATAACTTCAGTCTGTACTGTTCATAACTTCAGTTTATACTGTTCATAACTTCAGTTTATACTGTTCATAACTTCAGTTTATACTGTTCATAACTTCAGTCTATACTGCTCATAACTTCAGTCTATACTGTTCATAACTTCAGTTTATACTGTTCATAACTTCAGTCTGTACTGTTCATAACTTCAGTTTATACTGTTCATAACTTCAGTTTATACTGTTCATAACTTCAGTTTATATTGTTCATAACTTCAGTTTATACTGCTCATAACTTCAGTTTATACTGTTCATAACTTCAGTTTATACTGTTCATAACTTCAGTCTATACTGCTCATAACTTCAGTTTATACTGTTCATAACTTCAGTTTATATTGTTCATAACTTCAGTCTATACTGTTCATAACTTCAGTCTATACTGTTCATAACTTCAGTTTATATTGTTCATAACTTCAGTTTATACTGCTCATAACTTCAGTCTATACTGTTCATAACTTCAGTTTATACTGTTCATAACTTCAGTTTATACTGTTCATAACTTCAGTTTATATTGTTCATAACTTCAGTTTATACTGTTCATAACTTCAGTCTATACTGTTCATAACTTCAGTTTATATTGTTCATAACTTCAGTTTATATTGTTCATAACTTCAGTTTATACTGTTCATAACTTCAGTCTATACTGTTCATAACTTCAGTTTATATTGTTCATAACTTCAGTTTATACTGTTCATAACTTCAGTTTATACTGTTCATAACTTCAGTCTGTACTGTTCATAACTTCAGTTTATACTGTTCATAACTTCAGTTTATACTGCTCATAACTTCAGTCTATACTGTTCATAACTTCAGTTTATATTGTTCATAACTTCAGTTTATACTGCTCATAACTTCAGTTTATACTGTTCATAACTTCAGTTTATATTGTTCATAACTTCAGTTTATACTGTTCATAACTTCAGTCTGTACTGTTCATAACTTCAGTTTATACTGTTCATAACTTCAGTTTATACTGCTCATAACTTCAGTTTATACTGTTCATAACTTCAGTTTATATTGTTCATAACTTCAGTTTATATTGTTCATAACTTCAGTCTGTACTGTTCATAACTTCAGTCTGTACTGTTCATAACTTCAGTCTATACTGCTCATAACTTCAGTTTATATTGTTCATAACTTCAGTTTATACTGCTCATAACTTCAGTTTATACTGCTCATAACTTCAGTCTGTACTGTTCATAACTTCAGTTTATATTGTTCATAACTTCAGTTTGTACTAGGGGTGTAACGATACATGTATTTGTATTGAACAGCTTCGGTACAGGACGTTCGGTTCGGTACAGGGCTGTGCACGGGTGAGTTCCCGGAACAGAAGTTGCGTGTGTTTATTTTCCGCCTGCAGCTCCACGTGCAGCCCGTTTACGTCATGACTAACGCTAGCGAGAAACCAGCAGAGCTTAAAGACCCTCACTTGTCGCTAAAGTCTCCTGCTTGGGAACACTTCGGCTTCCTAGTTAAATAATGCGACGGAGAAAGACAAGTAGATAAAACGAGGGCAGTGTGCCGACATTGGTCAGCTGAGATCGGGTATGTTTCCGGTGTGACAGTTTGACTCGGTGTTAATTTTAACTGGTGAGGGTCCCAGGTGTGCTGGAGGTGTGGTTTGAGAATCCCGTCTCCAGAGGGGTCCTCGGCCATGTCCGCTAACCAGGAAAAACATTGCGATCGCCCTGCTCATCGATCCAAGTCATGTATATGTATATTCATTTTGACGTGGCTTGAACACTACTATTTTACACGGAGATGTCGGGGTCTGCGACCTGCAAACCACTGTTCGACGAGCGCTACACAGCACACAGTGACAGTGTAGGTGACTGTGTCGATGCCTGTCCAAAAAAACGCGACTGTCAATAAATCGTCCAAAAGTGCATGTTGTCGTCCTTATATCTTCTTAATGAAAGCCTGTACTCACAAATAACTCATGGGTGGAGTCATTGTGGACAAGTTAAAATTTCTGGCAAAAATTATGAAGGTTGAGTAAAACTGAACAGGGCTACATGCTGGAACTGTTAGTGCTGCACTTTACTTTTGGAAAAGTTTTGTTAAAAGCCTTTAACAAGCTGTGAGGAATTTATTTTTATAATGTTTCATACATTTTTTGTTTGAGAATATTTTATTTATTGGAAAGCTTATTTTATATATTTTGTTTATTTGAGAATAATTTATTTAACTTATTATCAGGCAGCACTTTATGTTTGCATTTTGTTCCCATACTGTACCGAAAATTAACCGAACCGTGACCTCAAAACCGAGGTACGTATTGAACCGTGATTTTTGTGTATCATTACACCCCTAGTTTATACTGCTCATAACTTCAGTTTATACTGCTCATAACTTCAGTCTGTACTGCTCATAACTTCAGTTTATATTGTTCATAACTTCAGTCTATACTGTTCATAACTTCAGTTTATATTGTTCATAACTTCAGTCTGTACTGTTCATAACTTCAGTCTATACTGCTCATAACTTCAGTTTATATTGTTCATAACTTCAGTTTATATTGTTCATAACTTCAGTCTGTACTGTTCATAACTTCAGTTTATATTGTTCATAACTTCAGTTTATACTGTTCATAACTTCAGTTTATATTGTTCATAACTTCAGTCTATACTGCTCATAACTTCAGTTTATATTGTTCATAACTTCAGTCTGTACTGTTCATAACTTCAGTTTATATTGTTCATAACTTCAGTCTATACTGCTCATAACTTCAGTCTATACTGCTCATAACTTCAGTTTATATTGTTCATAACTTCAGTTTATATTGTTCATAACTTCAGACTATACTGCTCATAACTTCAGTTTATATTGTTCATAACTTCAGTTTATATTGTTCATAACTTCAGACTATACTGCTCATAACTTCAGTCTATACTGCTCATAACTTCAGTTTATATTGTTCATAACTTCAGTTTATACTGCTCATAACTTCAGTTTATATTGTTCATAACTTCAGTCTATACTGCTCATAACTTCAGTTTATATTGTTCATAACTTCAGTTTATACTGCTCATAACTTCAGTTTATATTGTTCATAACTTCAGTTTATATTGTTCATAACTTCAGTCTATACTGCTCATAACTTCAGTTTATACTGCTCATAACTTCAGTCTATACTGCTCATAACTTCAGTTTATACTGTTCATAACTTCAGTCTATACTGCTCATAACTTCAGTTTATATTGTTCATAACTTCAGTTTATACTGTTCATAACTTCAGTCTGTACTGCTCATAACTTCAGTCTATACTGTTCATAACTTCAGTTTATATTGTTCATAACTTCAGTCTATACTGTTCATAACTTCAGTTTATACTGCTCATAACTTCAGTTTATATTGTTCATAACTTCAGTTTATATTGTTCATAACTTCAGTCTATACTGCTCATAACTTCAGTCTATACTGTTCATAACTTCAGTTTATATTGTTCATAACTTCAGTCTATACTGCTCATAACTTCAGTTTATACTGCTCATAACTTCAGTTTATACTGTTCATAACTTCAGTTTATACTGTTCATAACTTCAGTTTATACTGTTCATAACTTCAGTTTATATTGTTCATAACTTCAGTTTATACTGTTCATAACTTCAGTCTATACTGCTCATAACTTCAGTTTATATTGCTCATAACTTCAGTCTGTACTGCTCATAACTTCAGTCTGTACTGTTCATAACTTCAGTTTATATTGTTCATAACTTCAGTTTGTACTGTTCATAACTTCAGTTTGTACTGTTCATAACTTCAGTCTGTGCTGCTCATAACTTCAGTTTGTACTGCTCATAACTTCAGTCTGTACTGTTGTGACTTCAGAGTAAGCTTCATTCACACTCAAGTTTCACAAAATTAAGGAAGTTTTGAACCAAAAAAAGAAAAAAACTGAGAACAAGAGCAAATATCAGAAAGGGATGCAACCATCATAACACAGAGCACCACCCTAACCTCATCCACACGATGCTGAAGGTGGATGTTCATGATGACACAGAGCACCACAGAGAGGCTATAAACAGAAGCACATCACAGGAAGTGCACACTGACTATCACAACATGACGACTGAAAAGCAGCTTTGAACTCACCGTCTGAAAGCAGAGCAGATGCTACAGAACAACACAGGAAGTGCAGTCATCAGGTTGATATAAACATTCATGCACACATGTGTGTCGTACAGATGAGGCAACCTTTAACTGTACCCTAACCCTTAAACCTTCAGTAACTGATGTCTCTGTTGTAAAGTTGATGCTGTGATTTGATTGTGTCTCCTGATGAGTCCAATGAGATAAACATCTGTCTTAGGGCTGGGTGATAAATCGGTAAAATCGATTAATTCGAGTTTGTGGTTTCGGACGATTTAAAAAAATAATAAAATCGTGGGTTAGGGTGGATTGCTCCGCCGCCGCTCCCCATGGGCTCCCGTAGTTCACAGTGGGCTCCGCCCTCCCCCCGCATTGACTTTCCACAGAGAACCAAACACATCAACATGGCAGCAAGCAAAGAGTCCGTTCCCAAAAAGGCACAGTCTCGTCAGTAGTTCGGTTTTGTAGTGTCGGACCTCGAACAAACCATAGACCGACTCATTTATTTCAGCCTCTCAAACAGACGCATGTATCCCAGTAGGACACTTGTTGTTCACTATGAGATGTACAGGAGCGCGGCAGCCCACAAACATCCGCTAGAAAGCAGCCAACATGAGCAGAATCATTTAATCATTGTGTCCCGGATGAGAAGAAAGGGTCCTGGTGGACAGCTTTTACAGATGCAGTCACGTTGCATATTGCTAAAGATATGGTGCCCGTATATACAGTGGAAAAGCAGGAGGTTCATCCACAAGCTGAAAACTTGAGGCCCCAGGTTTGTGCTAGGAAGCAGGAACAGGGCGTCTGAAGCCAGAGGCAGCAGACAGGCTCGTCTTCCTGCCAGAAATGTGTTAAAGAGACAGCAAGCACACACCTCATGTCACCTCTGTACATCCACCAACATGTCATGTTGACTATGCAGCATGCAGATGTTTCATTTAGTTTCCATATCTGCAGGAATACAAAATACTGTTTGTAAACAAAAGGTATTGAATGAAAGTAATGTTCACACTTTATCATCCCAATATGGAAACTGACCTGCTTTATAAAAACATGCAGTCTGACATGTTAAGGCCGGCACACACCGGCTCAGACGTCGGACGTCTGAAGCGTTAGGAGAGAGTCGGACGAGTTCAGGAGCTATTCTGTTCGGTGTGTTCAGCTTTGTCAGAGCCGCACAGAAGCGCGAGGACGGCGTCTGATCCGACTGAACATGCAAAGTCGGACGTCTGAGTTAGGACGCCGTCGGATACTCTGATTGGTTGTTAGCTAGCTGTTCAGTGACCATTCTGATGGGCGGCGAATCATCGCAGCGTGTGGGAGGGGCGGCGGAAGTGACGATGATAAACAAACCACATAAACAGAGACGGCACAGAGTTACAAACAACACTTCACCGTTCGTTATTTTGGGGATAAACCAACGTATGTTTGGAAGCCATGGCTGTGTGGACCGAGGACTTTGAGGAGCAGCTGGCTGCCCTGGTGGAAGAGAGACCACCGTAATACGACATCACGCAAGTAATGCTGAGCTAACACTGTGTGTGCTTTGTTCTGATAAGCTACGGTCCGCACTCCGTTCTATCATTTCCTGTTTTTATGTTTTGGGTGACTGGCACGAGACTAGCGCCACCTGATGTTTAGGAGACTTATTGCATTTCGTGCAGGCGCAGAACGTATACGCTACTGTGTAGCCGGGGCGGAGTGTTTCAATGCAACTTTTCTACCGAACAGATCCGACGGAGTGGTCGGATAAGGAAGTCGGCTTTGGGCGGTGTGTGGGGGCCTTTAAATTTAAGGGACCAATTTTTTTCAAGTGAGTTTGAAGGTGCACTGTTTAAAATGGCAGGTCAATTTTGTTTACAATAAAAGCATTAAAATAAAAGCAATGCTTTTAATAATTTCTTTGTCATTTTTAGTTTGTTTTTGAGAAGGAAAAGAAAATCTATTAAAATCATAAATCAAGTTTGGTGTGAAAAAATCGGAGAGTCAATTTTTAGGCCATATTGCCAAGCCCTAATCTGTCTCTTTAGCTACTGAATGCTCCGCTGTGTTTGCAGCTCGTCTTTGTCTGTCTGCTGTTTGAAGTGTGCACTGACTCTTTACAGCTTTTTCTCTGAGAGCGCTGAGAACCAGAACAGATCAACAATGAGCTGAAAGTCTGTACAAAAAACAACTGCAAATTCAGCTGATGATTCAGCACCAGAGACACGAAGATATTCATCAGAGATGCTTTTATGTTTGTCGAGAAAAACCACACATCTGAAACCAACAAACATCTTAAACATGTCGGCAGGTGATAGTGTAAGAGTTTAAGTTCGTACCACATTGGGATGTTTTCCGAGGGCGACGGCTGCCTGTTCGTCAGTGTTTGTTTGTCGCTGACGTCTCCTGATGGTTCGAAGCAGCAGAAACAAAACCGATGATAGAAACAGTAGCAGGATCATTGCTGCGATTCCTCCTGCCAGCCTGCTGTCCACATCTCCAAACAACTGCTGCTCAGTGAATGCACCATGAGGGACTGATAACAAGAAAATGCATGTCAGTGGATGCAGCACAAGTGACTGAAAACAGGACAGAGTTAATGTAAGTGACTGACCACGAGGGACTGAAACAGGACAGAGCTAGTAAACACACCACAAGGACTGAAAAGATATAAATGAATGTCAGTGAACGCACCACGAGTGACTACAGAAAGTTATGATATATGTCAGACATCTATGAGATCATTCTGAAGGTCATAACATGATTTAAAAAAGTTTTTCACTGACATCTGTGACAGCAGCTGTTAATAAACCTTTTTGACTTTTTTGCTTAATAGTCAGACTTCATTTGTAAATCATAACTCATAATGAATAAATCCATTTAGAACCAAAGAGGCCTCAGGTCACTATGATGTGTTGTAGTTCTGTCTATGAATGACAGATTCTGTTGTCCTGCTGAGTGTCTGTGTTTCTAATGAGGCTGTTATCTCATTAATGAAACAGATGACTGATCAGTTTGTGATCAGTGGAGTGGAAGACCTCCGACCCCCCCACCCCCACCACCCCACCCCCATTTTACAACCCACTGCTCCTCCTGTGTGTGTTTGTGTTGTGTGTATGTGTGAGAGAGAGAGTGTGTTAGTCCAAGTGACTTCCTGCTGCTGGTGTTCTCACCTGGTTGTCCTCGCTGCAGGACTTCAATGTCCACTGAGGCTGAAACTTCTTCTCCTGATTCTTCATCTCTGGCTACAACCTGCAGAGTCACAAACATCATCACATGTACAATCACGTGTTAATGTGTTCAAGTTGATGATCGATTGTTTGACTGTATTTATTGCCAGGATGATCACGTTATTGTCGTCTGGATCAATGATGAGTTAATGTGTTCAACAACATCAATCATCAGAAACATGAAATAACGCTTTGTGGGACCCTGGCCTCGTTTAACCCTGACTTTGTGGAATCCTGGCTTTGTTGGACATTACCTTTCTATTAGTTTTATTTCCTTCAACCAAACTTGAACCACAGAGCTGTCAGATAAGAAATCAGTCAGTTGAAGAATACTGCATTATTGTAGTACTGTCATACAGGAAGTACTACCTGAGTGATACAACATTATTGTAGTGCTGTTGCACAAGCAGTACTACCTGAGTGATACTGCATTATAGTAGTACCATAGTATAAAAAAAGGTAACCCACCTGAAGTATGTGTCTGGCAAATGCGTGCAGTTGGTCCGTCCTGGCAATCAGAACCCCCCCTTGGGTGACTTGGTACAGTCCAGATGGAGGATGGAGGGAGTAGTGGATGTTTGGATTCCGGCCCTGTGATTGGACAGCATTGATGACTTACCCGGTGTCATACAGGTTATAAAACAGGTAGAGCAGCAGATGTTCTTACATCAGGGAAGTCGCCATCTGACACCTGGACCTGTAACACCTGGTTCCCATAGGTGGATATGATGGAGGCGGGGCTAGAGCTCTGGATGATGAAACCTTTAAAGGTGGTTCTGTTGAAGACCGGAGGGAACATGTTCTCACTGAGAACTCTGATCAGAACCGACGCCACACTGTACTTCAGCCGGTCATTGGCCTGACACACCTGTGACACGAGGACAGGTGGATCGGACTCTTTGTTTTGCGCTCTTGTTTTAGTTGAACAGTAAACAGGAAGTCGCGACGTTACCATGATGCTGAGTGTGAAGTTTGCCACCAGATGCTGGTCGTTCACAGGTCGGGTTAACCTGATCTCACCTGTCCTGTTGTTGATCTCAAACCTGCCCTGATCACCACCTGCTGAAACACAAACACATCTGTCCAAACACACTGAATGTCTTTATGTCCAGTATGAGACGGTCTAAACAGAAGGTAACCAGTTGTCTTCACCTCTCTGGTAGTTCTTCCTGCTGTCTGAGGACTCATTGAAGTAGTTTTGCTGACTACACAGTTTGTGTGAGGTGTGTGTCACATGACAGGTTGTGTTACAACTGACCGGACAGGATGGAGTAGATCAGAGGAGTGTTGATCCCTCTGTCTCCATCCTCTGCTCTGATTGGACCAGGAGAAAACTGCAGAACTGCGTCCTGAAACATAGTTGTTTTTAGAAAACACGAAACAGAGAACAAAAACAGACATTTACAGGAACCTTCTTCTGAACTAATTTTAACCGAAGGAATCAAAACATCCCAACAGCTGTGCACACCTGACTGTCTACCGTGTGTGTGTGTGTGTGTGTGTACCTGCTGTTTGCGTGTGATGTTGGTGGTGTAGGTTGGGTTCATGCAGACAGGAACACCTGGAGAGACAGGTGTACAGGGCAGGAAGTGAGGGTACTGGTCGTCTCCGTCCTTGATGATTACCGTCAGAACAGTAGACGTGTTGAATTTCTCCACCGTGTTCGCTTCCTGTTCACATCATCAACAAAATAAAATGTCAGGACAGGTTGTTGTTTTTACATCAGGTGTTTTAATAAAAAATAGTTTAAACCAGCCAGATAGGGGTATTATTACCTGAGCCCAGATCATCACCTGCAGATGAGTTCTGGTCTCGTAGTCCAGTGGTTTGTCCAGAACTACGTTTCCAGTGTTGGGTAGATCAATCCTGAAGAACCAGGCGTCACGCTGCAGGTGACAGGTGACAGGATATTGAGACATATACGAGACACAGACAGAAGTGTGTGGACAGGCCTGAGGTCCTTACCGATGACTGATCAATGATGTAAGTGATCATGTCTCCATCAGCGTCGACAGCTTTCACAGTGAAAACCACAGAGTTCACTGCTGTCAGCTGCACACAAAACACACTTTATTATAGAAGATATAAACGTACCTTTTATATGATCGGTTTTCTGACAGGTCATTTTCTATCTGAACATAAAGAGAAGCGTTGTCAGTCGGCCATGTTTTACCTCGCTGACGGTGAACGGCTGAATCGTCTCCTGCAGGAAGTTCGGTCTGTTGTCATTCTCATTCATGATCTCCACCAGGATCCTGTACTGACTCTGAGGAACAAACACCACTTATATACTGCTGAGGACACCTGTTACTGTACGACAGGGGACCCACCTGTACGACAGGTGACCCCCCTGTATGAAAGGTGACTTACCTTTACAACAGGTGACCCACCTTTACAACAGGTGACCCACCTGTATGACAGGTGACCCACCTGTACGACAGGTGACTTACCTGTACAACAGGTGACCCACCTGTACGACAGGTGACTTACCTGTATGACATCATCCTCATAACAGGTCAGCTCTGCTATCAGCACTGATCCCTGAACCTGAGAGACAAACACACACCTGAGTCAAACATTTACTGCAGGTTATGCAGTTGATATTTAACTGCAGGTGTAGTTCAGGTGAGATTAAACTACAGATGAGATGTGTTTAAACTACAGGTGTGTTTCCGGTCTATTTTAGGTGTAGTTCAGGTGTAGTTCAGTTGAGCCACAGGTGAGATAAAGGTGTGGCTAAGGTGAGATACAGGTGTAGTTCAGGTGAAATTAAGCCACAGTTCAGTGAGATACAGATGTAGTTCAGGTGAGATACAGTTGTAGTTCAGTGAGATACAGAGGTAGTTCAGGTTGAATTCACGTGTAGTTCAGGTTAGATACAGGTGTGGTTCAGTTGCAGTTCAGGTGTGTACTGATGTAGATGTACCTCTCGGTCAAGGACTCTGGAGGCAGAGCTGTTAAGTCGGATGCTTCGACCCTCTAAGTAGAACCAGTCGGCGTTGTCTCCAGTCAGACACAGGCGGACGGCGCCCCCTCCTGGTTCTCCGGTGATACTGAGGGTGGAGATCAGCTGACCCGCCTGACTGTTTTCTCGGATCGACGCAAAGATGTCCGACCCGCCCAGGCACAGACTGGCTGAGGACCAATCAGATCTGTCTTTAGCACTGACTGAATGTGTGAGCACGATCAATACTGACTGTCAATCCTATCAATTCTCGATAGGATGGTCTCTGGTTTTAGGTTCCAGGTATGGAAAACAACTGAAGAAAATGATTCTAAGTGCTGTATCGTAGGCAGTGCTGAACTGAAGAAGCCTCTTGGATGAGAGGGTCAGTCAGAACTGAAGAATCCAAACAAAGAGATGATGATTTTATTGAAGCTCCAGGACTTTCATTTTTATAAAGTTTATTTCTATCTTTTGATTGGTTGCAGACAGTGGTGAGACACATGCATGAGCAGAAACAATTAGCTAATTAGATTATTTAATGGAAAACGATGTTGATGATGGATGAATCTTAAAAACCTCAGTTTCTCTGCTGTGTCACTTTTTCAAGTCTAATTTCTCAGTAAACTGATGGAAGGACTAACATGTTTTACTGTTTGGTGATTATTTAATAGATTTGGTTGGTTGGTTGGTTTGCTTTTGATGTTGGAATTGAATGAAAGGGGACTGCCTTGGCAAATGTGTGCACTCTACTGAGTAAACACCCTGGTTTAGAAAGAAGAGCTCACTAATAATTTGATCCCTCACTCACACACACACACACACACACACACACACACACACACACACACACACACACACACACACACACACACACACACACACACACACAGGCTCTCACCTGTAACAACATGATAAGACAACCTGAGAGCCACCTGCCAGATCAGCAGCCTGCAGGGTCTCAACATCTTCCTCCACCTGCTCCACCTTCACACCTGCAGATCAACAACAGGTCAACAGTTATTCATATTAACATTGTTTAAGTGTTACTGCTGAACTCTGAGCTGCTGTTTGAACTCTGGCAGTCTGTTCACCAACTGAAACTGTGATCGTCCTGACTGAGACCTGGGTCTTTAGGATTCATCATCATATACACACATGGACAAAGTGTTGGTACCCTTCCATTAAAGAAAGAAAAACGCACAATGCTCACTGAAATAACTTGAAACTGACAAAAGTAAGAATAAATTAAAAAATTGTGAAAATTAACTAATGAAAATCAGACATTGCTTTTGAATTGTGGTTCAACAGAATCATTTAAAAAAAAACATACTGATGAAACTGGCCTGGACAAAAATGATGGTACCCCTAGAAGAGATTGAAAATAATTTGACCATAGGGACATGTTCAACTAAGGTGTGGCCTGTAATTAGCATCACAGGTGTCTTCAAACTTGTAATCAGTCAGCCTAACCCTAACCCTAACCCTAACCCTGTAGCCAATCTCCCTGGACATGGCCGCAAGAGGAAAATTGATGACAAATTGAAGAGATGGATAATATGAATGGTAACCAAAGAGCCCAGAACAACTTCCAAAGAGATTAGAGGTGAACTCCAAGGTCAAGGTACTCCAAGGTCAAGGTACATCAGTGACCCAAAACGCACAGCCAAAAAAACCCAAGACTGGCTAAGAACAAAACATTGGACTATTCTGAAGTGGCCTCTGTGAGCCCTGATCTAAATCATATTGAACATCTGTGGAAGGAGCTGAAACATGCAGTCTGGAGAAGGCACCCTTCAAACCTGGGACAGCTGTAGCAGTTTGCTCACGAGGAGTGAGCCAAAATACCTGTCGACAGGTGCAGAAGTCTCAGTGAGAGTTACAGAAACCGCTTGATTGCAGTAATTGCCTCAAAAAGTTGTGCAACAAATATTAAGTTAAGGGTACCCTCATTTTTGTCCAGGCCAGTTTCATTAGTTTTTTTTTTTTTTAATGATTCTGTTGAACCACAATTCAAAAGCAATGTCTGTTTTTTATTGGTTAATTTTCAGTACATTTTAATTTATTTTTTACTTTTGTCAGTTTAATGTTATTTCAGTGACCATTGTGGGTTTTTCTTTCGTTAATGGAAGGGTACCAATAATTTTGTCCACGTGTGTATTTGGAAGACAGAAGAATTTCTACAAATATTGAAGTATTTGTATTGTAGTAAACTGTTGTGTTGTTGACACAGTTGATTAATTAACAGAAACTTTAGTCTGTGATGATCCATCATGGTTATTCATTTTTTCCTCTTCTGCTGTCAGATTTTTTATGTTATATTAAAACTGAATCTTTGTTGTTCAGACAAAACAAAATGGATATTTATTAAACTGAATAATGAATTCATCTTTAGATAACGAAGAAGTCATGACTGCAGTTAGTTGTAGAAATATGTAGAGGTCAAAGAGAATGGACCTCAGAGCAGATTAACAACCAAACCAAGATGAGTCATGATTTATTCATGAGGACACAAGCAGACTGAAAACAACCGAGTCATACTGATGATGTCAGAGGGTCACCTGACACACTCAACGGTCCAATATGGAAACCACTTTTAACAATGAGATAAAACATTAAAGGAGGTACACCTACTAGTAAACACCTTCAGTTTGTCCACTTTGATTTTAAAAGTCACAACTTCTACAGGAAGAAGACATGACCTGATGAAGACATGACTTGATGAAGACATGACTCGATGAAGACATGACCTGATGAAGACATGACCTGATGAAGACATGACTTGATGAAGAAATGACCTCATGAAGACATGACCTCATGAAGACATGGCCTGACGAAGACATGACTTGATGAAGACATGACCTCATGAAGACATGAGTTGATGAAGACATGACCTCATGAAGACATGACCTCATGAAGACATGACTTGATGAAGACATGACTTGATGAAGACATGACCTGACGAAGACATTAGAAATACAGAAGACGGTGCAATCGACCCAACATCATGATTGGTCACAGCAGCTCATTAATCTGAGTCAGTGTGAGTTTCACAGGCAGGATTTAATGTGGGATTAGACAGGACTGTTTCAGTGGATTGTAACACGGGTTCATATTATTGTGTCCACATGAAATTAGATACAAATACGTTTGGTAAAGAGTGCCATAAATAAATAAATAAATAAATACATCTGTGTGTCTGATGTAAGCTGACTGTGTTGTGAAGTCCTCAGTTCTCAGGTGGTTTCACGTCTTCAGGAGAACATATGAACACACGACACCTCACCTTGTTGACTCACCTGAATATGAACACAAACATGTATAAAATAATCCATAGACCACTCACCTCTTTCTCTCACTGCTGTAGGTCTACAGACAGTCGGTGTGTCTTGCCTGCGGCCTCATGTTGTTTCAGTTTCCAGCTTGTTCAATTTTCCTGAGAGAGAGAGAGAGAGAGAGAGAGAGAGAGAGAGAGAGAGAGAGAGAGAGAGAGAGAGAGAGAGAGAGAGAGAGAGAGAGAGAGGAGAGAGAGAGAGAGAGAGAGAGAGAGAGAGAGAGAGAGAGAGAGAGAGAGAGAGAGAGAGAGAGAGAGAGAGAGAGAGAGAGAGAGAGAGAGAGAGAGAGAGAGAGAGAGAGAGAATTAGCCAGGGCTTACAAAGCATTAATGAGGATAAGTAGGCCAACGTGCTGCAGGACTTTAAACCAACAGGAGGCCTGTTAGTTCAACCTGCTGCTCAGTCAGAGGAAGTATTTACTGAAGTACTAATACCACACTGTTAAATTGCAAAAGTATTTACTGTAGTACTAATACCACACTGTTAAAGTGCAAAAGTATTTACTGTAGTACTAGTGCGCTTCATGACGCTCACTCCTCAAGACAAAAAAGAATAAAGCTTTATTTGATGCTCAAATCTCTTTATGCTACATAAGAAAATATATTTTATAAAATGGAGTCTGGAGGATGAATGGAAAAGTAATGAAGCTGCTCTGTAGTCTGGTGGTACAGCAGCTGATACTTCTGTGTTTGATGTCAGGTGGCAGCAGGGTGAACAGACTATGTCTGGGAGGGTGTTCTCTTGTAGTATCTCTGGACTCTGCTCAGACATCTCACTCACTGGTGCTCTGTAGATGGTACAAGGGATGTTCTGGTGGTTTTAATCATCTAATGTAGAGCCTTCCTGTCCTGGTCCATGATGAACAATGACAGTTTGTGATGACGACGATCCTGTGGATGTTGTAGAGGGCAAATCTGCAGGATCGGGCCACAGCAGTGATTGCTGTTGGGGGCGCAAGACAGTCCATCGTCAAGGAATACGCCCAGGTTCCTCTCAGTCGACGAAGGCGATACCGTGACATCCTTGACAGTGACTGACAGGTCCATGCGAGGGCCGTCTTTCCCCGGGATGAAGAGGAGTTCAGTTTTACTAAAGTTGAGTTTGAGGTGATGCGCAGCTGTCCAAGTGGAGATGTCTGCCAGACATTAAGAGATGCGCGTTGCAATGTGGGTGTTGGAGGAGGATGGGGGAAAAGAGAGGAACAGTTGGGTGTCATCAGCATAACAGTGGTAAGAGAATCCCTGGTAAGGGTTAGGGTTAGGGGGTTAGCCTGACTGATTTGGGTCAAGGAGGTCGTTTTGTGAAAGATAGGCGGACAGTTGGTTGTAGATGGCGCGTTTAAGGATTTTAGAGAGGAATGAAAGAAGAGATACAGGTCTGTAGTTTCGGATGTCAGCTGAGGCCTGAAGTGAGGGAGGAGTTGATCAGGGTGGTGAGGAATGGCAGGATTGTCGTGTGTGAGATGTTTTGGAGAAGGGAGGAGGGAATCGGTCAAGGGAACAAGTGGTGGCATGGTTAGACATCACTAGTGTGAGAACATCTTCAGAGGAGAGAGGGCTGAAGCAGGTAAGGTTGAGGGAGGTGCTTTCTGAATGGGCGTAGGAGTAAATGAGGAGCTGATGTCTTTTACTTTCTTGGTAAAGTCAGTTGCACAGTCATCAGCAGTGAAGGAGGAAGGTTGACAACAACTGATCTTTACATTATCAGACGCTTTTGTCCAAAGCGACTTACAGTAATTCATACATACATACACTGATGGTGGTGGCTGCCATGCAAGGTGCCAGCCAGAACATCAGGAGCAGTTTGGGGTTCAGTATCTTGCCCAAGGACACTTCGGCATGCAAACCAGGGGAATTGAACTAGCAACCTTCCGATAACAGGACGCTGGCTCTAGCCCTGAGCCACAGCCACCCTGTGGCCTGTGATGATCTGGATCTGCTGCCACATATTGTTAGTGCTGTTGGTGTTGAGGTCCTCTCCAGTCTCTCTCTCTGGTGGTGTTGCATCCGACTGAAAGGATGGAGCTCTCACCTCTCCAGTCATCCAGACCTTCTGGTTCATCAACACATCTGCTGATACATGCTGTCACTGAAGATGAATATTTCTCCAGAATGATGTATTTCTCCTGAGTGGCAGCGTCTCTGAACATTTTTCTGTTTGTGCACTCAAAACAGTCCTGTAGGGCTTCTGTAGCTTCATCTGTCTACACGTGACTACCAGGGTGTGTTCAGACTTCAGGACAGACTTCATTCAGATTTAGACTGATTTAAGGCTCATAAGATAAGGTGGAAAATCTGATCTGAGCTCTGGACAACGAGGGGAAAGACTGATCTTAATAATAAAACAGTATTTTCATCATTTCCATTGTCTCCTCTTAAGAGGACTGAGTAACATCAGAGGACTGTGTGTCATGAATTCATCAGGAGTGAGAGCAGTGTGAGAAAAACCCTAAAACTAAAGATTTTCTTGAGTTTGGCTCAGAGCTCAGACCAGATTTTACAACAGAAGCAGAAAACCAGATGAGCAGGACTGATAACTGATTAAGTCTGACACAAACATCCAGCAGATAAACAATAAACCACACAACAACACAAACATGCAGCAGGTCTGGGTGAGATGAAGTAGGTCTGAAGCTGTCTGTGACTCTTTGTGGCGCGATAACGAGGTTCAGCCTTACAGCTGACAAACTGCACGTGATGAAGATGAAGAAGAACAGTGAGAACGAGACAACGGTTAAAATAGATCCAAACAAAAAGTTTACACGGTGACAGTTAGAAGAAGCTTTATTTAACCAGAGCCTCCTGACAACAGTATTTATAGATTGATACATGGAAACCATAGATTGTATAAATGGTGGACAGAGCTGACGTGTCGTCATCTAAAATGAATCTCACAGTGAGCACTGCTGGCTGTTGCCATCATGGCAGCACCTGACTCCAGCTAATTAGAGGTGTCTGTCATCAGGCAGTGTCTTTTCTTTTCCATCTCTTCTCTGTACGTTCATGAAATAAAGAACAATTCCCTCCTTGAGCAGTCAGATAAAGAATTGCAGTACATTACTGTGGATTTCTGCTCCTCCTCGGTTGTTGTTTCAGAAGGTAGAGAAGCAGAAGTGAAGATAAATTATTTTTTTTTATCCCAAAAGTTTAAAAAACAAAGGGCCACACCCCTAATTATACATAACTTTAAGCGTTGAGCGCAGTGAGTAATATAATAGTTGTGATGAAGGGATAAATTATCTACAGAAACCAGCTGTAAACATGTTTATTTCTGCTGTCAACTTTTCACATGGGCTCCTTTGGGGACTGACTCACCGTTGGAGCCTCGAGCGGCCATTCATTTTGTCTTGTGTTGACATCCTGAAGTGTCTTTCTGTCATTCAAACTGCAGCTTTTATGATCAATCAATGTATTGTTTATCAGTCTGTTGAACTGAACTGTTTCCTGTTTGTCTTCAGTCTCAGTGTAAAGCTGCAGGTTGTCAGTGATAATATTCTAAATATATTGGTGATTCATTCAAACTTGCCATGAGTCCATTTAAAAAACATAAAATTCTGCTCTCATATTATAAAGGTTAAATTCCACTTCCTGACAGGTCATATGATGTCAAGGAAACATACTGCTTTAATAGTGAAGGATAGATTCAGTGTTGATAAAGACATCATGATCTAACATTATTAAAACAGTTTCATAAAGCTGAAATAGAGTTTGTTTTTGTGTTTAATTAGATTTCCCTTGTTTTATTATAATGTGTACAAAACCACAAAAATCACAAAATTATTATTATTTACATTAAGACACACTAAATTAAATAAACTGGTCTCAGACAGAATAAAATACTCTGTTTTCTGGGTGGACTTCTGAACACAGCATGTTCACTGGACTCCTTGTTACCTTGGTAACCCTGAGTAGTTTCCATGGCTGTTTGAGCAAAGAGAAAGAGGGATGTTGTCCTTCTCCCCCCTCCTCTCCTTCTTCTCTCTCTTCTTCTCTCTCCTCCTCCTCCTCCTCCTCCTCCTCCTACTACTACTACTCTCTTCTTTTCTCTTCTTCTCCCTCCTCGTCCTCGTCCTCCTCCTCCTCCTCCTCCTACTACTACTACTACTACTACTACTCTCTTATTTTCTCTTCTTCTCTCTCCTCCTCCTCTTCCTCTCTTCTTTTTTCTTCTTCTCCTCGTCCTCTCTTCTACTCTCTCCTCCTCCTCCTCCTCCTCTCAGCGATGAAGGAAATTAATCGTCAGTTGTGCTGAATCTGCTGCAGATGAAAAGGAGGAGTGTGGGAGGTTGTTGTCATGCAGGTGAGGGGAGTCAGTGACAGGAGCTCCCCCCACATAGAAACATGTCGTTAGTGTCACCTGCAGGAAGCTGAACATCTGAATGACTGAACAAAAGAAAAGATGAAAGAATGCATGACAAAAATGTGAACAAAAGAAAAATAAAACATTTAAAAAAGTGACATCAGTGACAAAAGTAAAATCTGAAAAGTGACTGTCAGGTAGATATAGTATGACCTGATTATCAGTGATCATCCACTGAGGACATGTCAGTCAAATTATTAATGGGAGGCATCAGTATTACACTGAGACTGTTGGAGTAGAAAGTCTGTAGGAGATATGCTTCACACTGAATATTAAATAATATGTTGCACAGTACAGAACATTAAGAGTTAATACAAAAGAATTAAATGTTTCTATTTACTACTCATTAAAAACAAACCTAATTTGTTCATTATCTTTATTATTTCTCAGTTAATGAGCTACACGTCTTCACCTTCACGTCAAAGATATAAACCAGATTTTCCTTTTTAATAAAGTTCATCACAATATTTCTGTTTGTCTTCATGAAACATTCAGTTTTTGTTTTCTGCTTCAGTCACAAAAATCTTCATCAACACTTTCAGTAGAAACAGAAGAAGATGAGTCCACACTGATGTGTAAAATCTGCACCTTTAAAAACAACATTAAACACTCAAACTACATTTATAATTCTGCACTTCTTCACTGATTTTACACATGGCTGTGGATACTAATCTGACTACTGATCAGCTTTAATAATAACTCGCACATGATTAAAACCTTCAAAATAAGAGACCGGCACATAAATAAACCTTCAAAATAAGAGACAAAGTGTCCTGCTGAGATGTAAAGTTAGGCTTTTGTCAGAAACATTTTCCTGTTGGATGGACGAGTCTCTTAAAGAGCATTCAGCTCTGGTAACAAGATGTATGAGACTCACTTTGACTCAGTTTTCATCTGGTGACTTCTGAGACTCTGCAGTTTCAGATCATTGTTAACCAGGTTCAGTTTTATGTCCGACAGCAGAGTAGCTTGTGAAAGACGTTCCTGAACTCTGCGTTGAAGGCGGTATAGATGATTGGGTTGACGGCGCTGTTGACATAACCAAGCCATGTTACCACAGAGATAAGTGTAGGGCCGATGTCACATGACTGACACAACACCTTGGTGACGTGGACAACGAAGAAAGGTGTCCAACAGGCCAGAAACACACCTAAAGACACAGAGGACAGACAAAGTTAGAGAGTCATATTTATTTATTATAACAACATTAATATTAAATCATGTCACTGATGGTTTTTAATGACTTCTTATCATTCAGGACAAGTCTGAGGTTCTGCATAGTGTTCAGAAAAACATGAGGACAATCAGGACATGACTTTAGCTACAACAAAGAAACAAATAAATACGAGAGTGTGTCATCTGCATAAAGACGTATATTATGAAACTGCAATCAACTATTCATCTTTATAAACAATGAGGGTTTAATGAATTAATTTTATTTTGTGTGAACTCTTCCTTTAAAGACACAAACGAACAGCTGTCAAGGTAATCAGGTCAAAGAGATGTCTTTTCTCCAACAAGAAAAAGTAAAACCAAAGAACTTCAAAAACATCTACAAGTGTGGGTGGATTTACACGCTGACATGTCACCTCTGACTCATCACTGCTGTGTGGAAATCTTCATAAAAATTTGAAATCTCTGCAGCAATAATTAGACCTACACTGATTACTAGATTGATCAATTAATTTATTGACAGAAAATGAATCAGTAACTGTTTTCATAATCATGTTCTCGTTTCACTTATTCATCAAAAACTTTCAACATTAGGGTACCCATTAGCTCAGTTGGTAGAGCGGGCATCTTACATACAGAGGCTTAGTCCTCGCTGCAGCGGCCCCGGGTTCAAGTCCCGACCTGGGGCCCTTTGCTACGTGTCACCCCCCTCTCTCTCATCCTGTTTCCTGTCATCTCTGAAGCTGTCCTACCAATAAAGATGTAACATGTAAAGACCAAAAAAAAAAACTTTCAGCATTGACTGAAAACATGTTGGGAGATGATCTGTGTTTCTCTGCTGAGGGTTTAATCAGGATTTATGGTTAGTAAAATATGTTGAAATGAAATGTTTCCTCATTAAATATCCAAAATATAATTATTCTAACAAGTTGAAGAAAGCCTCAGCTTTTCTATCTGACTTGTTGTTAGTAGAACATCACAGGTAGTTAAAGTGCCCTGGACAAATCCCAGTGTTGTAGTTCACCGCCATCAGTGTGTATATAGGTGTGTGTGTGTGTGTGTGTGTGTGTGTGTGAGAATGGGTAAATGAGCTAGTTCTCATTCCATCATAGAACATGTTTCCTGACTGCTACATCAACACAACGAGCTCCATCATACAGGCAGTTTTGTTTAAATGTGTCTCTGGTGTTTAGGTGCTGCTGAGGCGGTAATTTGGTTTCCATGGAGATGAGTACATAGAAACAGTTTCTATTTTTACTGAGAAGATCACAGTTTCTCTGTGTGTTACAGTAAAACATGAAAAAACAGAACAAACTTCCAGCAGAGAGAGAAGAAAAACTAATTTAAGGAGAATTAAAACAGTCTTTAGTGCTAACTCGCTCACTCTGAGACTCGGTTACACTAGCCCCATCCTCACTGCCCTTTGAGTGCAGCGATCCTGCGCAAATTCTCTGCATCCTCCTCTGTGTGAAAGTCTCAGATGCAGTGAGGGGTGAAATTTCGCTCCGAAGCTGATGCGCCTCTGGAGGTAGTATCAGAAGTGGTATCAGAGGCGCAGCAGAGGCAAACCGAACCAGTGTGAATGGATAAACCGGTGGCGTGTAGAGAGGGCGTGTCGATCTGACAGTTTGATAACTACACAGGTCCTTCACTCAACTAAATACAGAGAAATGTCCAAACAAAAGTAACGTAGTTACTGTAACTGTCTTTGTCAACTTGTATAAGGAAAAAAATACAGCAGATAAACATGGAGAAGTGTCTGTCCTCCTGCCTGTCCTACCGACTCTTCTTCGCATTTCTGCCTGAAAAACAGCGTCTGTCCTCAGCAAAAAACTGAGGACAGCAGCTGTGTTGTTGTAGCTACTGTCTTTAAAAAATCCCTGCGACGGTTGACCTCTCGACCGAGATTTCAGTGCACTTTCCCCAGCAACCCTCCCTGCCATTGACAGAGTCAGACAGCATCCTGTTTACTGATAGCGATTATGTAATTATGTAATTTAGAGCGAAACACTTAACTTTGTCACTCTCCAGGATGTTTGGTGGATCAAAATATCAATCACAACACATTATAACAGCATCCATACGATTATAAACACTCAGCAGGTACATGTTTAGATTAACAGGAACCCTGGGCTGCTGCAACAAGCCTCTGCCAACTAAGCTACTGTGGCGCTCCTATTTTCAGTTTCTTTTCAAGTTTATGTTTGTTATTGCTTTTGCTTTTTTGTGCTCCCATTGGACGATAATTATTAATAAAGGTCAACTGATTGAATGCTCACCAACAACAACGGGCAGGACCTTCATGGCTTTGCGTTCTCTGCCGCTGACTCTGCTGCTCTTACTGTTTCTTCTTCCTCTCTTCGTCTTCATCAGGCCATTCTCTCTCCTGTTGCTGGCCTCCCTCCTCTCTGTGGGCTCACCATCTGACACGCTGTCTATCTGCGTCGTCATCGGGTCGCTCTCCGCTACCACCGCTATCTCGTCGTGCTGCTCCTCTGTCACTGGGGTTGCAGAGGGTGTCATCATGGAAACAGTGGATGGGGAGGTGGGGCTGAGACTGGACGGCGTGGCATACACAACCTTCCCTCGACTCCCCGCGGTTGAGGCTTTCACTCGCTGTAGAGCCGAGCCGAGATGTAAAGAGAGAGCTCTGCGACCAACTCGACCCGCCTGAGATCGACTGCGACCGCTCCATCGCCGCAGGCCTCGAAACATCCAATAATACAAGAAGAGCATGACCGGACAAGGCACGAAGAAGGAGCAGATGGACGAGTACACCACGAAGCGGTCGTCCTCCAGTTTGCACATGCTCGGATCACGACCTGGCACCTGGTTCAGACCAAAGATGACCGGACTTGCCACGCCCAGAGACAGCACCCAGGTGGCAGTGATGAGAGCCAGCTGACGGATGCTGAACTGGTTCCTGTTGTACTTCAGAGGGACCACCACCGCGATGTACCTGAAACACAAGACAGACAGGTGAGACAGCGTCACACAGACAGGTGAGACAGGTGAATAACTGCACACCAACCAACCAGGATGTGTTTCAGGTGTGTGGTTTGTGTTTTGGATAATTTCTGTTCGAGAATGATTTTGTTGGTAGTTTGATTCCCTGTCAGAGGAAACAGGATTCAAACTGATGATGTTTCTTAGACTTAAAGTTGCTGACTCAGCACTTCTGTATGTTAAACTGTGGCAGTTTGTGAAGTTTATGTTGTGATGATAAGTTGATTCAGCTCCTGTCGAAGTAAGCTTGTGAATATTCTCATTCATCCAGGTCATAGTTATCTCAAGGAAATTGAATCGAAAGCAACTGGATTTGGTTTTTGTCTTGAAGACGTTTCACCTCTCATCCGAGAGGCTTCATCAGTTCCTGCTCCCTTGACTAGGCTGAGACTAGCCTAGTCAAGGGAGCAGGAACTGATGAAGCCTCTCGGATGAGAGGTGAAACGTCTTCAAGACAAAAACCAAATCCAGTTGCTTTCGATTCAATTTCCTTGAGACTCCTGTCGAAGTGTTTCATCATGTGAAAGCTGTTAGTCAGCTCCATTAGCAGCTGTCAGAAATAAAAATCTGGATTCAGTCATCTGTTTTCTCACTAACGACATAACAGAAACTATAAATATGATTCAAGTGTGTGTGACTCGTGAAGATAACAGTGAGAGGCCTCAGAGAGTTAACATGAAGATGAAGGTTAAAATAAATGGAATGAGAGTAATTTATTTTTTTACACTGGTTCCTGAGATTCATTAATTCTCTTTATTAATCTGTACTGTAATAAAGACGACTGTCACATGATCATGATGGAGAAATATTCTGGTGACTCGTTCAGGTCAAACTGAAGTTGTTATTTGAAAAAGCTAATTAAGTCTTTATTTCTGCAGCATGATGGAGGTCGTCAGACTGTAATGAGAGGACATGTCACTCACACACTGATCACCCTGAGATAAAGACATGATGAGGACATCCTAATCTCTCTTCTTATCACATGCTAGTTTCAGACTGAGGACAGGTGGACTCACCGGTCCACGCTGATGGCACACAGGTTGAGGATGGAGGCGGTACACAGCATCACGTCCATCGTCATCAGAGCATCACAGATGTTGGTGCTCAATGTCCAGATACCTCCCAGAAACTAAACACAACACAAACACAATGAAATGTCCTCACTCTGCAGGTTAAATGTCATACTGGTCCTCATAAACACTGACCTCAGAATGGACATAGAGTGTCCCTACTCTCTGACATGTCCTAACACTGCAGGTCTAAAGTCTCACTGACCTCAGAGTAGACGTAGAGCGTCCCTACTCTCTGACATGTCCTAACACTGCAGGTATAAAGTCTCACTGACCTCAGAGTAGACGTAGAGCGTCCCTACTCTCTGACATGTCATCACTCTGCAGGTCTAAAGTCTCACTGACCTCAGAGTAGACGTAGAGCGTCCCTACTCTCTGACATGTCATCACTCTGCAGGTCTAAGTCTCACTGACCTCAGAGTAGACGTAGAGTGTCCCTACTCTCTGACATGTCATCACTCCGCAGGTCTAAGTCTCACTGACCTCAGAGTAGACGTAGAGTGTCCCTACTCTCTGACATGTCATCACTCTGCAGGTCTAAGTCTCACTGACCTCAGAGTAGACGTAGAGCGGCAGCACCAGCACCGCCAGCAGCAGGTCGGCCACCGCCAGACTGATGATGAAGTAGTTTGTGGCAGTTTTCAGGGAACGCTCAGTGAGCACACTCAGACACACCAGGATGTTGCCCAGGATGATGACCAGGATTAAAGGGACACCAAGGACCAGGGCCAGGTAGTTGTAGTCCTTCAGGTGCGTCTCCCCTGGCGGGTTGTCAGGTGTCACATTGTCCATGATGCAGGCCCTGAACACAGCTGCTGGGCTGGATTCAACATCTGGACCCAAACAGTTTACTGCCAGACTGTTTCATACATTCAGACAATGTATTGTGATGAGTTCAGGTCTCACCTTGTTCCCTGTCCCAGGTGTTGGCTCAGTGCTCTGAGGGTTTCAGTTTCAGCAGTTTGACAGCAGACTGAGTCTGAGTTCTCCAGATTCTTCTTTTCACTCATTGTGATCAGTCTGCTGCTGATTGTCAATAATAGACAGGATATGTAGTTTATCTCAAACACGTGATGGTGATGGATGATGGTGATGGGTGATGGATGATGGGTAATGGAAGATGGGTGAAGGATGATGGTTAATGGTGATGGATAATGGTGATGTGTGATGGATGATGGATAATGGAAGATGGGTGAAGGATGATGGTTAATGGTGATGGGTAATGGTGATGTGTGATGGATGATGGGTGATGGATGATGGGTAATGGAAGATGGGTGAAGGATGATGGTTAATGGTGATGGATAATGGTGATGTGTGATGGATGATGGATAATGGTGATGGATAATGGTGATGGATGATGGTGATGGGTGATGGGTGATGTATGTTGGGTGGAAATATGCAGCAACAGAAATTCTGTTAAAGTGTTGTGCTGCATGTGGAAGAAAATGAGGATTCATTAATTAGTAATTCATTAATTCACGGCAGGTGATTCTCAATGGCTAAAAACGACAAATGTCTGTTGTGTTGTTTCTGGTGAAAACTGATCGTAGATGACCTCCAGACATTCAAACACAGACTGATCTTAAGTTTCTGTTGATGATTTGTGTTGCCCTTTTATTTTGGTGGTCATGTAAGGAAGTGGAGCAGCCTGTATTAAATGTTGGGTGTATTGTTAGTGGAGTGTCTCTTCTCAGACTGAAGCAGAACACAGAGCTGCTCTCCAACCACTTCACAGTTACCACAACAACCAGACCAGGGCCAAACACAAAAATACACACACAAATACACACACACACACACAATATACACACACACATGTTAGCATGCTAACATTAGCTAAACTAAGATGGTGAACATGGTAAACAGTATACATTCTACACATCAGCATGTTAGCGTTGTCACTGTGAGCATGTTAGAATGCTGATGTTAGCATTTAGCTGAGCCTCACAGAGCTGCTAGCATTCCTATAGGATCAATCCCATTTCCAGTTTAACCCCTGTCCCTCATTTTGCCCCTTAGAGCAGAGTTAAAGGGGTTAAAATCTCCCCCTATCAAATGGGACGACCCTTCAACACCCTCAGACATCATCAGTTGTCAAAGGCATTTACGTAAACAGACGCGACTAGAAATTTCCAACATGGCGTCTTGTGCTGTGGTGACTTCTCTTGTGTTACCATGGCAACCCCAGTAAAATCACAAAGCAAGTTGTCATCTGATTGAGACAGAAAAAATGGACGCTCTCAAGTCATCTACAACTTCAATAAAATCATCAAATAAAAAAAAACAACTGCTTCATCAGCTGGACACTGTGGTTGTTTTACAGGCTAACATTAGCGACCTGTGCTGCTGCCCTGCAGTCTGCTCTGATGTTAGGGGGGCACCACCAACTGCAGCAACCTCACTGCTGGACTTCAGTTACATGACATGTCATCAAAGGGGGAATGCAGCATTAGAATATATCAAAATGCAGGACTGTCATGCAGAAATCAGCAGTAACAGTGTGACCTCAGTGAGCTAACAATTTAGCGACAGAGACATCAGCCAACTAGTAGTGATTGTTTTCTTATAACCTGCAGTTTGAAGTGAGCCTCCTAAAAAAATGAAGCCTGAACACTTCATCCTGCACCTCTATCTAACATGAACCAGAGACACTACAAATGCTTTGCAAATAAAATTATTTGATCCTGCCTTTAGAGGGCAGTATGACTACCTGGCTATTCAGATGAAGACCGAAAGCTTGGTCCACATAGTCAGTGATGTCATTGAGGACATAAACAGAGCAGAGACAAAATGATTGCGACAATCAGCTCGTCACCTCCTGCTGCTTCACAGCTTCAACTCATTAGATTGTCATCAGTTCATCTGACAGCAGCACCCTGCTCATCTTCACACAGGGAGGCTTTTCACAGAGGCTTCTCACAAACACAGAAGAAGAGATGGAGGGATGGATGGTGCTGATGGTGTTGATGGATGATGACAGGACCTCTGATTGATTTCGGCAGGATGTCTCTCTGATAAACGACGTTATCTGTGATCATCACACTGATGTTTGGTGACAGAAAGCTTCAGTTTCTGACTCAAACCATCTTCAGGTGCTTCATGTGTGTAAAGGTGGAGATGAACATCAGCTGGAACTCAGTGACTCAGTGAAATGTGGTGAACTCCATCCAACCTCCACCCACACAGTTTAAACTCTGTCATCCTGATAATCTCTGCGGCTGTCAGCCTGCAACAGAGCTGTGAGTCTGATCTGATGTGATCAACTCTTAACGACATTATTCATGTTACTGGGGTGTTCAGCAACATGTCAGTTTTTAGATTTGAAATCTGTTTTCATGGTGACTCCAGACTGTCTCTCCACTTCTCCTCTTTTATTTTTCTTTGGATTTTGTGCAGTGTTATTTGACCTTCTTTGTTCGTCAGATACATTTTTGTCCTCTTGTAGTGTTCAGGTTTCACAGCTTTAAAGGTCTGCTGCTGATGGAGCTGCTGATGGAGAACATTCAAACAGGTGCTACAGCTCTGATCGTGATGATGATGATGATGATGAAGATGACACACACCAACATGTGTGTAACGAGGTGTTGCACACACACAGTGAGTGTTACCCTGCAAGCAGCTGGTGTGTTAACAGCTGCGTCACCTCCACCTTTAAACCGACACTGACTGTTTAATGGCACCTGCTCTGATTGGATGGGTTACAGCCAATCAAAGGACAGACAGATATTTATATGTACCTTGTGTTTCAGTACCCGTAGTACCACACTGTTTAGAATGCCAGAGAAAGATTTAGTGTGTCCCAATAGGAAGTATAACAACCGACTACAACCAGTCACATTTTGCAGTATGAAGCTTTTCTGGCTATTCTGACCCACAATCCTCTGCACAGCAGGAGACACATCACTTACGTCTCGGTGTGGCGCGTTAATATGAACAAAGCCGAGAGCGCACAAACCTCGGACAGAACGACAGATGCTGCAGTGATATCATTTGTGAGGGCAGCTGTATTCGTACGAATAGCAAAAAGAAAAGTCTGTGATTCAGAACATACCCATAGACTGAGTCCTAAAACACACAAATCAGTTAGCATGTTAGCACTTCCTCTTCCCTCGTCTCAAAGTCTGTGAGTAAGTTGAATACATTTTCATTTAACTGTGTAACATAAGGTGTGTGGTTATTGTAGTAGCAACATGTATCATTTGCATTTAAGCACGCATATTGTTGTTACCTTGCACTGTTTTATTTCACATATCGACCTATGACCTTATGGTTTATTACACCTTTTAGCACTGTGAATTATTACCCGGCCTACCTATGAACTGTTTGACTTACTTTTATACAGTGACCTCGCTGATTTGTTGAAAGTGTTCGTGCACAGTAGCACTCTGTCCTCTCTGTGTTGTGGGTACATCCAAGGTGATTCTCCAGCTGGATACTGTTTTGGGAAAACCTCCCTTTCCCAGTGTGTCTCTGAGTGAGCTATGAACTGAGACTTTGTCTGTGACTCTTGGTCAGTCTCTGCCAGGGCTTGCTTGGTGGATGAGGCCTTTTGGCTGAAATTGGTTAACTCTGTTAGCTTTGCTTTTACCAATTTATTAAATTACACAAAGACAGCCTTGTGTGAATCATCTATTGTTCACTTCTAAATAAGAATTTCCACCACAGTTACCACTTGGTGCTTGTGAAGATTATCCTGATGAACAGAACCTGGAAGGATCATACAATTTTATAACTACACTGTTTATATTTGTACATATTATGTATATACGATTCTAGTTCTATTTCTGCTCTAGCTCCTCTTCTTACCTTTTAATTATATTGTTTGTTTGTTTTATAAATAATTTCGGATTCTGATTCTGAAACTTGTGTTTGACACAGATTATTTTCTGTATTTTCTGTTATTGATCATCTACCAGCAGACTCTACCAGAGACTGTTCTCACTCTGTCTGACAGACGAACACAACCAGTGGGCTTCTGGACACTTGACCAATCAGAATAGATTGGGCTTTTAGGCGGCGGGGCTTTAAAGAGAAAGCAGTTTCAGATAAATAATGAATTATTTCAAAGAGTGAATCAGAATCAAAATATAAAACAGGAAATGAATTAAAGAGATTTTTTTTTACAGCAACCAGCTTCAGTTCATCATCAGTCAACAGGAAGTGATGTACAACATGCTGCTCATCTGTGATTGGTAGGTGGGTGTGAGTCATGTTGGGTAAGCGCGGCCTCTGTTAAGAGCTGCAGGTGTTCAACAGTTGGACAGATTTAACATGAGGTCATCAGGTCATATGAGGCAGGACGAGTTCAGAGAGAGAGAGAGAGAGACTGTAATCTATAATCCATTAGTTAATAATAATTAATCAGCACATCTGCTAGTCCATAAACTATAAACAGCTGTGCAGGGCCAGATTTTCACAATAAAAGAACATCAAACTGATGTTTAATTCTAAACTGAGCTGTTGTGATTGAAGAGACTGTGGCTCGAACAGGTTCATGGACCTTCAGTTGCCCATAGGAGACATTTATATTGATTATTAATCATTAAATCTGTATCAGGACCGAGAGAGGTGGATGACGTCAGAGTGTGTTCAGCTTCAGACAGACAGTCACACATGAACAGACACTGAGGTCAAACTGTGTTAATTGTGAAAAACACGTGATCGTCTGATTCGTCACTACATATTCATATATTACATATTCATGTTCATTACTTTCTGAATGAAACCCTTTCACAATAAAACAACAGAAAACTGAGAAAGACTCACTGATCAGAGAACGTCTTCCAGTCAGACCTCCTGTCTTCTTCTTCTACTTCTTCTTCACTCGTCTCAGTTTATTGATCCAAAATCACTGATTTACAAACGTTCTCCATCTTCACACCTCTCTTCTCTCCTCTCTTCTCTGCTTGACTCCTCTTGTGTCCTCTCGTCTCCTCCTCTCGTCTCCTCTCTTCTCTGCTTGACTCCTCTTGTGTCCTCTCGTGTCCTCCTCTCGTCTCCTCGTTGTCTCTGAACAGACTGAAACTTTTCTCTTCTCATCTATAAAAAGATTCAACAAACATCATCATCACCTCTCTCTCTGTGATTGGCTGATACTCAGTAGTGATAAAGAGACCCTCCTCTCTCTCTCTCTCTCCCTCTCTCTCTCTCTCTCTCTCTCTCTCTCGCTCTCTCTCTCTGTCCACCGCTTTGTTCTCTCTTCCTCTTCTTCTGTGGTGTTTTTCTTCCTGTTAGATTTAACCACTCTACATATGTATTGATACAGATATGATCAGCTGATGAGCAGCAGCTGGATGTAGATAATTAGACGTAATGAGATCATTAATTATCAAAAATAAGAGCACACAGTGTGTGTGTGTGTGTGTGTGTGTGTGTGAGAGACGTCACAGTGATGTCACACACATATAGGTCATGCACATCTGAACCTCTTTGTTGTTCTCTCTCGTTACAGGCAGGTGGAGCAGCTGTAGCAGCTCACCTGTGGTAACAGGTGGAGGGAAGCTCAGAGTTGATTCTGGTCTCTCTGAGGATGACGTGGTTCTGGTGGACTGGTTGGTCTGAGATCATCAAAACAAGCCGGGTCAGTCTGCAGCGTGATGCAGTCTGGATCAGAGTCTGCGGTCGTGGTTCTCTGATGGACTGACCCCTCCAGGTTTGAGGTAAGTTTCTGCTCCACCTATCCTCAGTCTTCATGAGTGGTGTTGAGATGGAGCTGGGATGGACAGTGGAGTTGGTGTCAGCAGTGTCTATGCTTTACCTTCTTCTCGGCTCTCCACAGGAAGTGTTACAGACAGGAAGTGGACTTAAAGTCCACAAAGTCTGACTGACTATGATCTGTGTGCAGTGCATGATGGGAAATAACGCTGCTCTGTAAAACCACTGTGATATGAAGCAGGTGACACACCTTGAAGGACAGTTGTACTGGTCTCCTTTTAGCCCTCGACTGACTGAGACCTGTCAGAGTTTAACTCTCACATTACTGACAGAGCTCAAACCCTGTGGCCTTTAATTATGATTCTGCTTCAGAGGGATGAAGATGAGGAAGAGGAGGACATTATCTCTGCTTCACACTCCTCCTCACCTTCATCTGTCACCTCTTTATTTTTCTCTCTGTTTCCACGGTGATTCATCACATTAACTCTCTCTTCTCTGCAGCTTCTATCATTCAACATGTTTGTTGTTGTTTACTGTCATCTGACTAGAACCAGCTGGTTTCACTTCCTGATCAAACCACAAGTCAGCTTTTCAAAAGTTAAATTAATTACTACCACCAAGGAGGTGATGTTTTTCATGTGTAAATGAAACAGTATTCACTCAGACCTCATGATGATAATGATGATGATCCAGTAGTATGTTTTCTTTTGTTTTTGTTTTTTTAATTACAGTATTTCTGTGAACCGGAACTTGTTTTAGTGATTTTTATGTATTTCATCTGTGAGTTGATCTTAATATTTATTCTTCAACACCTCCTCTTATCCGTGTTCAGATCTGCTGAGCTTCATCATGAACTGAGAGTCTCAACACTTCACATTTTAATGAGCTGTTGTCATTAGCATTTGTAAGAGGATGCAGCAGAACGTTTCTTTTATCCTCGTTCATGATGAACGTATGTCTCTTACCTTATTCATCCACATCTGCATACAGACTATTTAAAGCACTTTAAACTCTGTCTGCGATAATCAGCTGAAGAAATATGAAAAACTGTTTTACTGCAGTCCTGTTTCACAACAACAACACATCTCAATCATACAATCTATAATTACACACACACACACACACACACACACAAACACACACACACACACACACACACACACACACACACACACACACACACACACACACACACACACACACACACACACACAGAAAAACTCAAACAATAATCAGACGTCTGCTGAAGATTTCAGTAAAAGCTGTTGGTGAAGCTGATGGAGACACATTTCACCTCAGACACACATCATTGATCAGTTACTGATTTCTTAAGTCGAGTCAGTGTTCATCCTCTTAATTACCATCTCCATCATCGTCACAACCAGCTGCTCCTCCTCTGTAGGCCATATTTGATGGCTCCTTCAGAAATAATGGTCCAATCAGCTGCAGGCAGAGACGCCTCAGCTGTGAGGCTCAAACCAGTCAGACGACACTGAGTGACCAGAAACACAGACAATCAGTGATTTTAATGATCACTTCAGACTTCAGGATTCTTATCTTTTCAATGTGTGACCTGAAATCAATGACGTGAAGCAGAATCAAAATCAAACAAAGTAATAATCAGGTCAAACTACAGTAAAGTGAAACAGCATTTAAATCTGTAGATCAATCTGATTAAAATCTGATCAGTCAGATCAATCAAATATGAACCCATCAGAAACATGTGTCTTCCTGCTTTCTGATAAAGTTTTTAAAGTTTAAAGTTCTGAAACAAAATCAGACGAATGATCTGAAGACGTCTTTGTTGTTCTAAACTGCGTCAAGTTGAAAAAAACTCAAAACTTTAAACCTATTAACAAAACAACAAAATAAATGGTAGTTCAACTGTTTCAGACTGTTTTATTGATAAAAAGGATGAAAACATCCAAAATATAAATCACCCACTAAAGATTCTATATTTCAAACATCATCAAAATCATCTGCTGTTCCTGTGGCTCCACCTGCAGGACAAAACTCACACTACAACTGTTAATGACTGATTTTGTATCCATCTTTATTAATGGAATGAGTGTAGAGCAGACAGACATCATCTGCTAAACAGACAGGAAGAATATTAAAAATAAATCTAATTCAAGAAAGAAAATAACCCTTTGCTGTTTATATAATTCTTATTTTAAACACAACTCAACATTTCATAAGATCATAAATTAAATTATGAATCAAATAATAATAATTCAAACAGTGTGATATTTGGACAAACAGCACATACTTTACACATCAGGGAAGAGGTCGTTTAACTCCAGACAGATAATCAATAATCTGTCACTGACACATCAACAGGTCCACAATAAACTGTTAACTACAAACTATATAAACTAAAAAAAAAAAACTTATAAAAACTAAAAATCTGATGACTGTGGGTTTGTTCTTCTTCTCGGATTGGTTGGTAAAGAAACGTCTGCCTCTGATTGGTTGTCAGTAGTGAGCCTGTCCTCTGACATCACTTCCCGTGCCCAAAGGGATCAGAAGACGATCGTCCAGCTCGTTCGTCTCCTCCAGACTGAAGATCGTGACCCAAATTCATCAGAGCACAAATACTGAGCTGACAGGAGGGAACAGGAGCAGCAGGAGCAGCGTATTCTACTGACCTGTTGATCAATACATCAATAAATCAATACAGATTAATCTGAATCTGAATTCTGAACATCAGAAATCAATCAAAGTTTTGTGTTTCTATTGAGTAACTCACCCTGCTGATCGACTGTGTGACGACAGAACATCAGTCCTGCAGCACAAACAGTTAATCAACATCTGAGCATTATCTCAATATGATATCAATATAATCTGAATATAATATGAACATTTTCTAAACATAATCTGAATATTATCTAAATATAATACTAATATTATCTGAACAGTATGTAAACTTTTTCTGATTATTGTCCGAGTGTTGGTGTTTGATTATTGCCATATTGACGACTCACTGACCTGTTTGTGGATTCTTCGTCAGTTGTGTTGAGCTGCTGCAGATTCTTCTCTGACCTGTTGACACATAAATATTAAATATTATTTTAGTCAGATCTTCTTCTCAGCACAGCTGCAGTCCTCTGTGACCTCTGACCTTTGACCTCATGTGTCTTATGTTCCACCTCAGAGAGAAGACGTCTTTGAATGGGATCTTTTCATTCAGTATTTCATTCATATTTGGATGAATTGAGTCGACTGCAGTTGGTTTCTGTTCATGATGTTTATTCATGTTATATCTAATAGTTTTAATCAATAACATGAGTCAGTTCAATCAATGATCCTACTGACACATTTAAACAGACAGGCTGCTGTCATATTTGGTTTTATAGACAGCAAGGCTTCACATCGTCCACTCCTCTAACTGTTAGCTGAGGCTCATGGGTAATGTAGTGTTTAATCAGAGACCGCAGCAGGTAAACTCAGCTGCTTGGTAGAAACATCTGACACCGTGACCTTTAATACTCAAAACAAACACTTCGCCGTGGTTGCTGATTATTGGCTGCAGATTGATCACCGTCAGTAAGTCTGTGAAGCTCTCTGACGGTTCTGACTGAAATGCATCCTGGGAGTTGTAGTTCAATTTTTACATCTGTAGATTAGATTATTAGAGTTTTGATATTATCAGAAACTACAGTCTGCTGCAGCTGTGATGATGGTGATGATGATGGTGACGACCTCTTCTCATTTCTTTCCGATGCCAAATGGGTCGGTGGTGTCTCCACCCGCCTTCTCGTCTCCGCCCTGCAGGGAGGAGCCCAGGTTCGCCATCAGACAGGTGGAGAGGACGCATTCTCTGGCAGCCATGCTGAGGGAGACACCACAGGTGAGACAGGTTAAGATTGAGATGACAGATGAGGAAGGTGGAAAGGACTTATATAGTGTATAAAGTGTCTACAGGTGTATATCTACAATTAAGCTCATATTGTCATGATCCTCATCATCCTGCTCTAGTGTTTGGAACTACAGCTCCCATAATTGGATTAACGGACGTGTCAGTCATGCTAACCCTACCCCTACCAAGATAAATTCATGAGGAATTGATATTGATGATGACTCAAGGTTCTTTGGCTTCACCCACTGTTGTTTCCCTCAACCAATCAGATAATGTCACAGAGGTTAAAGTTCAAAGGTCAGAGTTTAGAGTCCTGCAGTGATATTTACTCCAGAGAGGGTTCCCTGAAACACAGAGAGAGAGAGAGGAAGACCTGTTTCATGAGATATTTACCTGTACGGATAACGTGTGTACAGATGTATAAAGTGTGTACAGGTGTATAAAATACTCATGAGGAGTAAATCCTTACAGTTCGTTAACCCTTTGAGGAAGAAGAAATCTGGAAAACAAACAGAGACGACTTTGAACTTGATTTCAAACTTCAAACCTGATTTAAAAATCACAGATGAGTTTACTCACAAGTACGTGCTGGCAGCTTCTGTCCCGTTTGTCACCGTCCCGTTTGTTACCATCCTGTTCAATGTGTCGTTTCTGAGGAAGAAAATTTATTAAAACGATTTTTCAAAATCAAGCATTTTTCTAATGGGGTTTGGTGCACAATATCTGATAACAAGACATCACTGGACATGTTGTCAAACTTGGATATAAACAATATTTCAGATGTGTGTAATGAGTCTATATATATTCAGTGTGTGTGTGTGTGTGTGTGTGTGTGTGTGTGTGAACTGACCGTGCGTTGTTGATGTTTGGATGAGACTGCAGGCTGCAGACCAATCACAGAAGATTAAAGATTAAAATCAGTTTAAATTAAGGGAAAAGGACAATTGTTGATTGTTTTATTAAACACAATCTCATAATTAAAACTTTGTAAATGTGTTAATTATTTACATTCCTCACTATCAGATCAGATCTTTTTTAAATTAAATTTTTCTTAAAATAAATCTCATCACAACATTTTAATCTGAATCAGATGTTTTTAAATAATCTTCAAAGTTTCAGATGAGATTCTGATTTAATAACAAGTCGTTTGTTCTCTGTATCATAATGAGATTATTCTTGTAACTACAACATTAATTTGTGAAAATTGTCATCGACTTGTTTCACATCATGTAGATAAAAACAGTAATTTTCCAGCCAAAAAGTAAAATAACAGAAAATAACTTATAAAGACTGCCTCACTCATTTTATCTCACTTTTTAAATGTAATTAAACTGATTATAACTGATAAGTATTTTTATGTAGAAAAATAAATGTTCTGGTTGTTCACAGTTATGTTCATGTTATTTTACAGTAGAAGTTCCATTTCAGTCTGTTTCTGTAATTTATAGATATTTCTGTGTATTTTCAGTATAAATACATAAAATGTCTAAAGTTTTGTTCAGTGCACACTTTCTCACACCAAAGGGAAAATTAAATTAATATAAATTTGACTGGAATTTGGTTTGGAGTAGTTTTATGTTGTGTTTACCTCTTAAACTGTTCAAACGGACGGATGTTTTGCAGTTTGTGTCATTGATACGTCTGATGGTAATAATTAATTCATATTTTCTATTATCTGTATTTTTGACATAATGATGTTTGAGATTTTTTCATATCAGATATGTCGTCAGATTTCTTCAGACTCACCTGCTCGACGTTTCTTCTTCTGTGGTGTTCTGCAGGTGAAGACTCACAGTCACCTGATCATCACCGTCGTCATGGCTACAGAATGGAAACACAAACCACTTTAGAATCAGTCAACCTTCAGTCGTCTGTCTTGATGTTGACGTCCGACGTCTCACCTGATTGAAGGAGGAAGAGGAGTAGCAGACACCTTCATCATCATCATCTTCATCACCATCATGAGGCAGAGAGACTGAGCGGTCTTCATCATCAGAGAGAGAGGAGGTGTCAGTCAGAGTGAAGGGGACTCGCCCTCACAGTCTCTATTTATACTGACAGTGTTTGAAGGTCACACTGTTCTCACCTTCATCATCACCATCACCATCATCGTCATCATCAGCAGCAGCAGCAGGACTTCCTGTCTGTTGTCTGAAGGTCTCGGGTGAGTGATGGAGACTCTCAGTGTCATTTCAATATTTACTCTTCCTCTTTATCAGCTCGACCTCCACCTGTCACCTCCACCTGTCACATTACTGGACCAGGAAACAAATGAGATGATGTCATCATGACATCAACATGCACACTGAAACCTGCTGCTGCTTCACCTGTCCATCAGCTGTTAGTGTAAGTACCCAACAGTCTGGAGTCAAAGTAAAGATTTCAAGTTAAAACATTACTTTGATAAAAATGGTAGTAAAAGTAGTATTCGAGTAAAAGTATCTTACATTAAATATTTGTCTTTTCTGGTAATAAACTTACTCAAATATCAAAGTATCACTAAAGTAACCGATCCATATATTTACATGTATGTATAAACTGTATACTGTGAGTCAGCTGATCATCAATATCACTGCTTTTATCTGATTGATGAGAAAATCAATTCATTTAAAAATGATGCAGCATGTAATCTGTAAAGTAACTAGTAACTAAAGTCATCAGATAAATGTAAAGGAACTGAAGTATAAACTAACAGAAAATGGAAATAGTCAAGTAAAGTACAAGTATCTCCAAACTGTACTTAAGTACAGTACTTGAGTAAATGTACTTAATTACAGTGTTTACTGTGTGAACCCTTTGGTTGTCGTGGTAACACCAGTATCTTAACAAGCAGTTACAGTACAGTTAGCATAGCCACTTAGCATCATAAATTGTTTACAGATGGTCTATTAATATAAGTAGCTCTGACTTTGACCCTTCATGGCCTCCCTACGCCTGAGAGTCGATCAGACACTGATCAGATTGATCATCATTGGTCTAAACGTCAACATCTGTTTATCGAAACTTTTCAGTTTCACATGTTCAGATTTAGAGATTTAAAGCTGAAGTTTTATTTGATGGACAAAAGAGAAGAGACAGAATCACAACAACAACATTCATTTATTCATTTCAGCATCTGTTTCACAAGTTAAACATCTGGAACAAACACTGACAGAAGACTATTAATATTTTCTATTGAGATATTTTCAGCCGACAGGAAGTAAAAATCTTCTTATCAGCTGACTGCGTGTCACATGGAAACATGTCCCACTTCCTGTTGACTGAAATAAATCAACACGTTTGAGGTCACAGATCTGTGAGGCAGACAGATACAGAGGAATGACTGAGAACAAATCAATAGATCCAGTTACTGATACAGAGAAACACCAGTCAGGGACAATTACATTAATCACACAAGGGTAAACAGAGTGTGTTTGTGTTTAGACAGTCTCTCGCTTATCGGAAGTCCTCGGCTGAGAACATGCCCTTGGCGCGGCGCAGGATGGAGTCCTTGGATGCGTCGTATGGATGCTCTTTGGACGGGATCTCCAACACGGCCGGGATCGACTGCATGTGGGCGTCGATGGCGTGACGGATCATCTCGGCGATGAACTGGTTAATGAGGATGATGCCAATGTCATTACGAGCCAAGAAGCTCCTAGAAGGAGGAAGAGTTTAGTCGACAGAGAGCAATCACTCAGAAACTACACACCATACTTAATTCAAATTTCTAGCAATTTAAGCACTGACTCTGCTTTTAGAAAATATACCCAAAGTCATGTGATTTGTTTTTATGAATGAAGAGGAGATGCTGGTTCAGCATTCAGAGAATCACAACTTCAAACTCTTTTTTTTTTTTTTTTTAAATGGCATTTGGTTTTAAAGTTAGCTCAGTCAAAGAAGAGAACTCAGAAAACTTAAAAACTTTCACTCATGATGGAAAATGTGCATCGAATTAAGATATTTTAGTAATGGATACAAAATTAATAAATAATTTGTTAGTTCTGTTGCTAACACAGCGTTTTTTTAAACATCTACCAAGTATTAATAAGTAAGTACAATTTAAATTGTTTGATTGTTGAATGAAGTTACGTGTTGGGCCAGAAAAGACTGATTATTTTCAAGCAGGACACGAGAGGCCAGAGATGTTAAAACTGTGGTACTGAACCCATGAAAACACCAAACCAAATTCCCTGCAAATTTTTATAAATTGAACATTCTTATTGATACTGATTAATTTATAGTATAACAAAAGTTGATAAAATCTATCAATTGATGGGAGCTGGAAGTAAATTCAGTATTTATAAAATCCCTAACAAGACTTTGATTCCAATAATATAAAAATGATGACTGATCATAAAAAGATATTTTATAAAGATACATCTCCTACAGAGAATAAATGAACAAGTCAAACTGTTAATTGCTTGATTTTAGAATAGTGTTTGGTTTAAGGGTTCACTGACAGTCCCAATTTTTTCACAGGGTTAGGGTTAGATTTGGTCCATGATGATTAGGGAAATATTTTACTCAACGTTTGTAGTGAAACTTAAAATTACTAGTTTGTTAAATTGAATTTGGTTGTAGGTTAAGAGTTTCACAGTTCAGAACACGAGAGACTAAAATGGGGATTACTGACCCCAAAATACACCAGACAAAACTCAGTTAAGGTCCTGGTCGACGTCTGATAATTCTGAATTCATCATTCACAAAAACACTAATGAGGATTTAATTTAGTGTTTTCTGCTTCTATAAGGAATTGATGAGTAAATAAACCGTTTATTTGATTTATTATTGAATGGAGTTTGGTTTGAGGTGAAGGTGATTAGGGTAACTCGTTTAATCACTGTAGTATTAGTGAGAGTATCATGTGTGTCCACAGTGACTAAAACGGGAATTACGGCCCTAAGAATCTCCAAACCAGTCTCCATTCAAATTACAACCAATTAAATATTCCGTTGAATGCTGGGACATTGTTAATGGCGTTTGGGAAAAAACTCTCAGGATGGATTATATCAGCTGTCAACTGGATTATTTATATGCCGAGTTGACATCTGTCGCCTCGTGATTAAAACAGGCTAAGTCAACGAAATAATTAACTTCATATCTAAGTAAAAGTAATTGATTGTTAAACGTAGTTTGGTGCAGAGGTCCAGACTGAGAACAACCCGTGTGTATTTGATGGCGAATCCTACTTGAAGGTCTCTTCGATCTCCGTGATGCTCGTGTCCTTCTCCACCACCAAGAAATTCGGTTTCCGGTTCTTGTTGAGCTCACCGATCCCGCCGAGCAGGAAGCCGGTGCAAGTGTCCTCATCTCCGATAACAGCGATCAGTTTCCCGCGGCCGGCCATCACGGAGCTCCAAATATTCAGATAGAACCGAGAAAGGAGGAGAAAAGAATGGAGACTCCAGCTGACAGACGCTACAGATCATGTGAGGAGGTCAGCTGACCGTCACTTCCGCTTTGGTTTTACAGCTGAGCGGTGGGAGAGAGCGCCCCCTGCTGCTGTGAGCGAAGCATGTCAGACACACTGATCATTCCAGCTTCAAGTTCAGCTGACGGCTCTGATCCCTTATTACTTTACATTAAAGCCACCGAACAGAAACTTGTTCACTAACATCCACATTCATCCAAACACTGACGGCATCTGATACCGCACCCTGCTGCCTTCAGGCGCTCGCTGTAATACTCACCTCAAACGTCCAAATTATAAAGGTTTTGAGTGTTAATTTAGTTTAAGCGCACAGGATAGTTTTCTCTTCTGTTCGCGTGTGTTAAACTTTATTATTCACCACTTGATTGTAAGGTTGTATTTTTTAACCTTTTGTTTTGTGCTATCTGTGAACTTTTTAAAGTTTGAACAAGAATTTAAAGATCTCCAAAGAAACAGTCATCTTGATGTTTTAATGACTTCATCACAACAGCTGAAAATAAAGACAAAAATACTAAAATATAATTATTTTAAGAAATACAGAAATAAAATCCCTGTGAAACAAGGATCAAATTAAAGTGACACTTAATCACAAAGTTGTTGGAATTATGTTTAATTTCCGACAACACGTGAACGCCTCAACAGTCACGTGACGGATCACACGGACAGGCAGTAATGTAGCTCAGCTACAACTAGTACAAACAGAAGAAGAAGAGGAAGAAGAAGAAGAAAGAAGAAGAAGAAGAAGAAGAAGATGGTGAGTGCAGGTGTTTTAATGTTTGATATAAAGTTATCTGAACGTGACGTTTACGTGCCTCGGAGTTTACAGTCTGATTAGTCTGTTAGCAGTTAGCCTGTTAGCTCAGCCCGTTTCTCTGTGTTGTTTTCAGACGACAGCCGCTCTGACTGCGGGTCTGGAGCGGATACCGGATCAGCTCGGGTACCTTGTCATCAGCGAGGACGGTGTCCTGGCCGTGAGTGTCCCGTGACTTTAAACACCACACCAAGCTCCGTCCACCTGTCCGTCTATGTAGCGTCATAATGCAGAGAATATCAGAGGAGCTGCTGGAGGGCAGAGAATCAACTTCCGCTCACAGGGAATCAATACACGACGAGACTTTAGGTTGCTCGATTTTCTAATGGAGTTTGGTGTGAGGCATATTTTAATCAGCAAGCCTGATGCTGTCATTACTGACACTGAAACACATCACACAATCCTCTGATTGATTTTAGTGAATATGACATCTGATAGTGATTTAAAACCCAGATGTAAGAATCACATTGTGGTGTATATTATTAGTATAAGTATATTATTGAATAATTTATGGCAGCTGCCAAACTACAGTTGATGCTGTGTTGGACATGATGGGAGATATGAAAGATTTCATACCCGTTTGCTGGATTTTTTAAATGCTGAATTGACATATGATCCCTGATGATCGATAATATTATCAGTCCAATTTCATAATAAATAATTAGTAGGACAACTTCCTATTAGCGTTGGGTTTAGCAGTTTTTTTGATTGTGATGATCAGCTGACTCAGTATACGAGTCTGTCAGAAATTAATACACAAGCAAGTGATAAATTGATAGAATGTTAATTGACTTTGGTGTGTCGAACATTTACATCACAAGATGAGTCCAATCACGTTCCTCCAGCTGTGACCTTTGACCTCTGTTTGACCCCTCCTCAGTCTGCAGGTGAGCTGGAGAACGACGAACTCACGGCAGGTGTGATGATGCAGATGGTTCGAACAGCAAGTCGGTTCAGATTACCTGGATCAGCAGAGCCGCCCTTCAAACGCATGTCAGGTAACACACACACACACACACACACACACACACACACACACACAGTTAGCCCCTCACCAGTAGGTCTCACTTGGACTCACCTGTGCTCTGCTGTTTGTCCTCAGTGATTCTGGAGGATTTCGTCTACACGGTCACGGTTTCGGGTCAGAAGGTTTTTGTGGTCAAACGTCAGAACAACCAGCAGGAGCCAATCAGTGTTTAGAGGCGGACTCACAGGAAGTGAAGCTGATGATGAATGTCAAAGGTCAATGACATCAGAGCGACCGGCAGCTGGACGTCAGCTTGTGTTTGATTTAAATTGAGTTTGAATGAGTCTATTTAACCAATGTGTGAATGGAAATAAAAAGATTAAAACTTGCTTCTTGTCTCATGTCTGCAGTTTGTTAACAGATGAACTCTTACAGTCACAAGTCTCTGGTTTGGATGAGATGAGTTGTTTTTCTCTAAAAACATGTTTTCTATGACAACAGAATGAGTTCATCTTCAGTAACGACAGAGTAACCCTAACCCACTGATGCTGGTGTAATAATGTAAACAAGAGAACTGAACATGTCCTCGTAACAACAAACTGTGCTCAGGTTTTATTTATCACACAATCAATGCACCTCATTAAAACAGGTGTGATAACTGATCAAGTCAGAACAAGATATTGATGTTAAACACTGATAATAATCAATAAATATTGACAGTGAACGGCTCAGGGAGGAAAAAAAAACCTTTATTGCATCATTGACTCTTCTTCTTCACATTGCTAAAGAATGATGAAGCCTTCAGGTTTGGCTCTTGAATGAGTCATCACATGACCATGTGACTTTACATTTACATTTAGGGCATTTAGCAGACGCTTTTGTCCAAAGTGACTTAAAATAAGTACATTTGTCACAAGAAAGAAAGAAACCACGGCATATCGCCATCCAATTAGTAAAAAGAAAAATAGAAACAATGGTCAAGCTCTCGTCTGAGGATCGTAGTTGCCATTTATCAAGGCTACTTTAAGTGCATAAGTGCTATGATTAAAGTGCTAACGATACGAACATCCAGGTGCATATACCTTTCTTTTGGGGGGGGTCATGCTGTGTGGGGTCGAGGTGAAGTCTGAACAAATGAGTCTCAATCACCATTTGCAGTCATCATGTCTCAGTCTATGTATGTCTCGTCTGTTACAGTCAAATCTGAAGGCGCATGATGTCTGTGTCTGTTAGAGTAGGGTTAGGGTGTCTGTCTCCCTCTGTTGATTATTTGTGTGTGTGTGTGTGTGTGTGTGTGTGTGGCCCTTCATGGCTCACCAGACTGATTATCAAACACACCTGTCTGCCATCATCTCGTCACTCTGCAGTGTTTGTGAATCTTCTCCAGGTTCTTGTTTCACCTTCTCGCTGCAGGAGGGTTTGGTTATTTCTCTCCATATTTTTATCTATGTCATAGTCTGAGTTATATTCCCTGTGATGTTAGCACATTTAGCTATTGCTGCTGACAGTTTGTCTCCTGTAGAGTTGTCCAGGTGTCTGTGCTGCAAACTATACAGCTCAAAACACAGGGAGGAAGGTTCTCAGGCAAGTGGTATTTGAGACTGGACATACTCTGGTGGTAAATAACCTTTTTCTTGTGGAGAGAATCAGCTGGCAGCTTTAAAGCTGAACTTGCCATTCAAAAGAATCTTTTCTTTATCCATTTCTGCTCAAGGAAGATTTTTTCTGCTGCCGTCTACAGCATTACTGCTGCATCGCATCTGCAGATTTACTGTGTCCCAATGTGAAGTGTGTGAAATGCAGTATTTCAAAAATACCAGGACAGCATGCAACAGTGCTTTGTAAAGGCAGCTGCAGCATGTAATAAAAAGTATGTGAGTCAGAATGCACACTTATTGTTAAATCTTTCTGTTGTAGTTCAGTGCCTCACCCCAGCTATCCTGACTTCAGGGTTGATTCAATACAGCCATGTGAGTGGAAGAATCCACCTTAGGATATCTTGGATCTCATCAAGTGAACCAGCTCTTCATCCTGACCTCAACCACACCATCTCTCAACTGAACCCTGAGCTTCACTTTGACCGCTTGGAAAAACAACCCCAGTAAGAATTTATTTCCAGTTTTTCATATCATATCATAATTACGTTCAGTATCATACAGCACTAAGTGGAAGAATACAAACAAACAAAACAGTCTGTATCTTTGAGCTGTCGTTAGAAGAAGACTGATATATTTCAGACAGGTTTCATGTGTATTCATGTCATAATGACAGAGATCCTCTGTTTCCGGCCCAGGGACTACAGATGAAAATTAGCTTATAGCTAACTCTGGTACTGCTAATGAGCTGTGCATTGTCCCTGCTAAATAAACAAACAAACAAACAAACAAATAAATAAATAAATAAATAAATAAATAAATAAATAAATAAATGACGGAGCATTGTGTAAAGTAACAAGTCATACATTTCATTGTTACTCCCCTGCACCCTTTTAATAAAGCAAATGAGTTGACACCATCACTAAGTGACACACAGCAGAAACTCACTGAGCAACAGAATTTAAAAACAGATCTGAACAGAATGGAACCTGGTAATCTGAAGGTATCAGGCTGGCTTTACATGACAATGCTCCTGGGTGAAACCAACAAAATATTTTATCAGATGTGCCTTTCATTTAGACGGCGACAGCGTTTTTGGGGCTTAAAAATGCAAAAAAAATGAACCCACCCTCCAGAGTGGAAATCTTAAAAACGCTCCACCGTCGCGTTCCCGTCTAAAGGGTTGAAAACGCAAAAGTTTGCTCTGAGCTGCTCACGCTGGCTCTCTTCGCGTACGCGTTGATGTCACATCCATGTGCAGTACAGCCAAACAACAACAAACATGTCGGATTATTTCCCTCACTCACTCAAGTTGCCCTAGTGTCATGGTTATAAGATGATTTAAATGCTGAGCATTAAAAAGACTAAGTGTCTGATGGTTAAAAAACCAGTAATAATTCATGACAAATTTGATTGCAAGTATAGTTCATAATAGTTAATATATCTTTGGGATGATAATTCATTAAAAACAGTTAAAAAGGATAATAGGTCATTTGTTTGAGGATAACAGTGTTAAAACGAGGATTGATGATCCGTTCTGTGTTTGACTGCTTTTGCCTTGCAGGTCTTGGAAGATCAATACAGTAATAATAATAACAGTTATAGTCTAGATAAAAGAGTTTAATTTCATATTATTTTTAACAATTTTTTACTTACCTGTTATGAAAATACACTTGGATAAGTTATGTATAAAACCTCAATTATATTTTATTATTTTCTTTGTCAGTCTGTGGCAAATCTGCTGCACAGCAATTTGTTGTTGATGTCTGTTCCCATGTTGAAAGTGAAGCGTGTGGCTAACTGTAGAAAGAAAGGAAGCTAATACACTGAGTGAATGAAGGCAAACGTGTCACGCTCGTTCGTTCTTTTCTCTTTTATAATTTTCTCCGGTAACGGGGCGTAACACTAGCTGCTCTGATATCTATCCAGGAGTAATTTCAGCAATTAAGCCGAGTCATCACAGATAATATAACAGAACAGAGAAGGCGCATTAATTACCTAGGGCAATTGTTTGATGCACCAATTTGTCGGAGGCGAACCAGACAGCTATGGATAAGACCCGGGAGAACCAGTCACTTTGCCCGGACTCCTTTCAGTTTTGATGCTATCTGCGTTTTGCATATAGCCTCTTTCTCATGGGGATATGCCGTCCCTCCAGGTACAGGATACTGACGCAGAAGTTTGGTCCATATATCCACATATTTGGACTGACAGGACTCATAGTCCACTCCCTTTTGTGCCTTTGTGGCCTTGTAATCCAACGTAGTTTGCAGCAATAGCTCGACCTCCTCGCCTGTCCAGACAAAGTTGTCTGTCTTACTTTGCTTCTTCGCCATGTTTTGGTTTTGGACTGTGTTCTATTTCGCGCTACTAAGGAGAGAAGTAGAAGGAAGTTTCAATGCATGCGCGCACTCTTGGTGTTGTTGTATGGCAGTGCTTCACAGTACCACCTAGCATGCATACTACATCAAATTTCACACACTTTTGCATCACCGCGTGCATGCAGATTTCTACCCAAAGACACTCGTCTAAATGCAGAATAAAAAGTGGGAACGCAACGCCACTTTTGCAGTTTGTATTCAGATCGTTGTCATGTAAAGCTAGCCTCAGATTACTTTGTGCAGGAATAAATTACCAAGGTTGAGGATCTTGAGCATATTCCTGTCATCCACACAGTGTCTGGATTTAATCAGATCTGTTTCAGCTTCTGTGAGTCCAGCCTCTTTCGTCTTCTTCCAATCAGCACCTCAGAAACTTACCACCCGTGTCTGAAGCACATCTGAAGCTCTACCCTGTAATATCTCCAGTTTTTCAAACTGCCACAGTGGAGTGCTCTCATGCTCTACTGACGAGTGCCAGATAACAGTTTGAAATTAATTTGAGAAAATATACTTCTGGATTGTCTTTTCATGCAAGGCATGGGAATAGAATTAAAGATTTTGAAGATTTATACCTAGATAGGGTATTTGCATTGTTCAATCAATTGGCAGAAAATGTAACCCACTCCACTATAATTTTTACCGTTATTTACAGATAAATGAAGCATAGCGCAAATTCATGTAGGACACGGAAGTCATAAGTCCCAGCTGTAGTCAGCTGACAGCCAGCTGATCAGACCAGCATCAGTCACCGACCAACCACATCCATTCATCCAAATCAGGCGGTCCATTTAAACCTAAGCTGTCACACTGATCTCTCCTTCAACACTGCTGCACGCACGCACATCGCTGCTGCCGGCAAGCTTGCCACCACCACCCCAGCCTCCACCTGCTTAGTCTCAGCCTAAAATGGCTCTAATTTATCTAGTTGCTTTGAATCTACTCCTGGGGGGTATGCATTGCGCTCCCCGGAGTGACTTAGCATGCTGCTTGTCAAATCCGGGGAGCTTTTTAAGCGGAGCTTTCAGTGCCAAGCCCAACTGTATATCATTTGTTGCAATAAATGATTTAATCAATGACGAGAGTGTTCCTGAATGAAATGTTATCTTCCTTTCCCTGAGATAAGCCCAGCAACATCAATAAATACTCTTTTAGCTACAAATGTTCCTCTCAGGGCCGCCATCACAAGTATCTATGATATACAAGTAAGTATAAACCCCTAGCCTGTGGCTAGAATTAGGACCCTCTGGGAACAATATCTTGGCACACTGCTCCCTAATGATCTGTGAAATTCATTTTTAGCGAAACTACACTCTTCCTCTTCCCATCCCTTCCCATTTTCTTCCGCTTATCCGGGGCCGGGTCGCGGGGGCAGCAGTCTGAGCAGGGACGCCCAGACTTCCCTCTCCCCGGACACTTCCCCAACTCTTCCGGGAGGATCCCGAGGCCTTCCCAGGCCAGCTGGGCGACATAGTCTCTCCAGCGTGTCCTGGGTCTTCCTCGGGGTCTCCTCCGGGTGGGGCATGCCAGGAACACCTCCCGAGGAAGGCGTCCCGGGGGCATCCGATAGAGATGCCCGAGCCACCCCAGCTGGCTCCTCTCGATGTGGAGGAGAAGCGGCTCTACTCCGAGCTCCTCCCGGGTGGCATAGCTCCTCACCCTATCTCTAAGGGAGCGCCCTGCCACCCTGCGGAGGAAACTCATTTCGGCCGCTTGTATCCAGGATCTTATTCTTTCGGTCATCACCCAAAGTTCATGACCATAGGTGAGGGGAAAAAAAACCTTCACCACCAAGTGGATCCCGTGAGTGCACTGTCTCTCCCTGTGGATGGCTGCTCCCCCATCTCCATCATCCAATCTCTTCTTAGTTTGTTTTATGTTTTTCTCTTTTTTAAGTTTGTTTTGTGTTTTTGTGTTTTTTTTTAGGTTTTTTGTGTTTTTCTCTTTTTTAGTTTTTTTGTTTGGCTTTTCTTAATTGTTTTTCTTAATTCCCTCCCTATTTTGAGTTGGTTAACCTTTTTGTGTTTTTACTCTGCATGTCGACAGGTGGCGCTCGCGTGACGTTTTGTCCGACTTGGACTTCCTCAGGCGTCATGCCACATCCATGCAGGTAAGTCCCTCTTTCTTTCTCGCTCCTTCTCTTTAGCTGGGGAGATGTTGCTCCTCCAAGTGTCAATGCCAAACTGAATGAATTCCTTGCTTCTCTCCCTTTTATACCCTCTGTTATGAACTTCCTTGTCCTAACCCTGTATTTTTAAATGTATTTTTAATGTATTTTAAACCCCTATGTAATAATATGATGCTTTTAATTGTCTTTTAGCTTTTTATATTTAATGTATTCTTAATGTATTTTTAGCCCTTATCGAATTATATAATTGACTTAGTTGTGTTTTAGTTTTTTATATATAATGTATTTGTAGCCCTTATTTATATAATGAACTTATTTGTCTTTTAATGTACTTAGTTGTTTTTTAGCTTATTATATTTAATGTATTGTAACCCTTAGGGATGGGCGATATGGACTAAAAAATTTATCCCGATAATTTCTGGTATTTTTCACGGTAACGATAAAAATGGCGATAAATAAACATCAATTCAGCCTAATCTTTTTGACTATAAATCCATCACCAAAATAATAATAAAGGCTACTAAACTACATCAATTAAGTTCAAGCACTACACCACCTTATTTATTAAAAATGTATTAAAACTTTTTGGCACACAGGCAGTAAAAAAAAGATTGCAAACAGCAAAAATAACTAAGCTTATAAAAATCACAATGTACTGGAGGCTTTGGATGAAGTTGACGCTGCTTCTGCATCCTTGCATCCTTCTTCTGGTTTGTGCTTGTGTTTGAGGTGGTGGAACAAATTAGTGGTGTTAACTGTCCTTTGTAGGCACTATTTGTTAGGGCTGTCACTTTTTATTCGAAATTTTGTTCGAAAGTGGGGGAAAATTTCTTATTCAAATGTAATGACGTGTTCGAAATCAAAATTTACAGTCTATAAGTGCAACAGACCGTTTGAAGTAGTTCGCCTTGTGATCCAGCAGAGGGCGCTCAAAAACTTCACTATCAGCTTGACCTACTGCACGCGCTATTGACCCTTGACCTATCAATTCAGCTAGCGTTAGCTTGTGTTTTTTTGCTACGAAACTGGAGGACACTAGCCAGCAAAGCCGCCCTGAGCGGCGAACAACAACAAATATGACCTCACCTGCTAGCTTGCCACCCAGGTGAGGCAGCGGAGACCGGGGCAACACAGACGAGCGGAGCTGCCGGGGCAACGTCAAGTGTGCTGCATGAATGTGATGTTAAACGGCCTGTGAAGTTAATAAAATAATGAAAATAATGTTGTGCGGTGTCAAACCAAACCAGTTCCAGATAATGGAGGTGCAGCCTCGTTTAAGAATGCGCTCCTCGCTGCCGGCGTATCTGCTCCGCCTTCCGCCATTGTTGTAGGGTTAGGGTTAGGGTAGGGTTAGGGTTAGGGATATAGGAGGCTATCACGATGACTCTCCCCGATACCCTCCTTTTGGATGGCACGGTTTGGAATAGAGAGCCAAAGGCAGGGCACGAGCCGACGCATGTCACCATAGCTGGGTTAGGATTAGGAGTGACTTATGGTAATTATATATGTGTATATTTTATATAATGTTGAATAACTTTTGCTAGGAAGGTGGTAGAGAGTTGAAAGTGTGACCTACCCCCCCATTTGTGGCCACGTGCTTTCCATTGGTAGCAGCCACTTGTGTGCAGGACTTCCGGTTCCGGAGATACGCCCCTTTTTTGTCTGTAAATGTGTGTATCTCGGGAAGCGTAGGTCGTAGAGACTCGGGGACAAGTGTGGCGTGTTCAGAAGGGTCGAATTATGGCAGACGGAGCTTGGTTTGAAGCGTCTAGGACGCACGGTTCCGGAGTTATGACCCCCCAAAGTCCCCCCCTAGAAATGAATGGAGTTGGTCCGGAGTTGAAATTTGACCAAGTGTTTTTGTGAAAAAAGTTGTTCCAGGACATGTCTAGGAGCACGTTTCAGGCCATTTGGAGTCGTTTGATACCTATATTGAAGTAGCCAAATTTTGGTTGCACACTTGTGATTTTTCAGCTGGACGTCCATTGGTTAGGGTTAGGCATGCCCCCAGGAGTTGGTTAAGGTTAGTAAAAGAGGACAGGGAGAGGTTAGATAGAGGTAAGTGTAAGGTAAGGTAAGTGATTGTGTTAGGGTTAGGGTTAGGTAGGGGGATAAAAACCACTCAAATTGGGGACTTTTTCCACTAACTTTGGATAGGAATGTCGTAGAGAGATGATTCTGGTGTCTACGTGTTCGTCTAGCCGAGCCGGGTTGATAGAGCCCAGGCACGTGCATGTGGGACTTAGGGTTCCGGAGATATTGCGGAAAGTCCCCGAAAAACTGGGGACTTTTGGGACTAACTTTTGCTAGGAGTGAGGTAGAGAGATGGGAGTGGTATCTACGTGTTCCTGGGGCCGATCCGGGTTGATAGAGACCGGAACCGTGACTGTGTGAATTACGGTTCTGGAGTTATGGACCGTGAAAGTCCCCCCATAGAAATGAAGTGAAATTTGACCAAGTGTTTTTGTGAAAAAAGTTGTTCCAGGACATGTCTAGGAGCACGTTTCAGGCCATTTGGAGTCGTTTGATACCTATATTGAAGTAGCCAAATTTTGGTTGCACACTTGTGATTTTTCAGCTGGACGTCCATTGGTTAGGGTTAGGCATGCCCCCAGGAGTTGGTTAAGGTTAGTAAAAGAGGACAGGGAGAGGTTAGATAGAGGTAAGTGTAAGGTAAGGTAAGTGATTGTGTTAGGGTTAGGGTTAGGGTTAGGGTTAGGTAGGGGGATAAAAACCACTCAAATTGGGGACTTTTTCCACTAACTTTGGATAGGAATGTCGTAGAGAGATGATTCTGGTGTCTACGTGTTCGTCTAGCCGAGCCGGGTTGATAGAGCCCAGGCACGTGCATGTGGGACTTAGGGTTCCGGAGATATTGCGGAAAGTCCCCGAAAAACTGGGGACTTTTGGGACTAACTTTTGCTAGGAGTGAGGTAGAGAGATGGGAGTGGTATCTACGTGTTCCTGGGGCCGATCCGGGTTGATAGAGACCGGAACCGTGACTGTGTGAATTACGGTTCTGGAGTTATGGACCGTGAAAGTCCCCCCATAGAAATGAAGTGAAATTTGACCAAGTGTTTTTGTGAAAAAAGTTGTTCCAGGACATGTCTAGGAGCACGTTTCAGGCCATTTGGAGTCGTTTGATACCTATATTGAAGTAGCCAAATTTTGGTTGCACACTTGTGATTTTTCAGCTGGACGTCCATTGGTTAGGGTTAGGCATGCCCCCAGGAGTTGGTTAAGGTTAGTAAAAGAGGACAGGGAGAGGTTAGATAGAGGTAAGTGTAAGGTAAGGTAAGTGATTGTGTTAGGGTTAGGGTTAGGGTTAGGAAATTGGGCCTGAGCCCCTCCCCTAGCAGGGAAGAAAGGTGCACGGTCCATCCGACCCGCGTACCGTCCGTCCCCCGACCCCAGTTCGTCTGACGGGTGCGCTGGCGACGCCTGCCACGCACCTCCGTCCATTGATCCATTTTTGTGTTAATCTATTTTTGTGTTGTTTTTTTATTTATTTTTGTGTTAATCTATTTTTGTGTTAATCTATTAAAAAAGAAATTAAAAGATGGTAAAAACCAAACAACTAAGGACACTTTCCCAGAAGTGAGGGAAAGGCAGAAGCAAGAAACTCAAAAAACACAAACTAAAATCTTCAAAAGGGCACGGACTGGTCCTTTAATGTGAAAAGAAATTACAATGTTTGTACTATTTTTAAGTTTTTTTGTTATTTTTGTAATGTTTTTGTGTGTTTTTTGGTTTTATAGTTTTTTTGGTCTTTGTGCTTTTGTACTTTTTTTGTATTTTTTTATTTTTTTCAAAAGGCAAAAAACAAAAAACACTTTCCCAAAAGAGGAAAGGCCAGAGAAATCAAGCTCCTTTTATTTTGAAAGAAAAAAAGAAAAAAACTTATGTTGTTTTATTTTTTAAAATGAGAAATGTGTGCCGAAGGGCAACGTTTCGACCCTTTATGGGTCTTTATCAAGCCTGGCACACAAGAAGAAGAAAAAACAGCTGTACAGCTCCGTGTCTCCAGCAGGTATGTGCTGTGTGAGAGCTGCTATAGGACTGAGGAGAGGAGGTAGGCTGGAGCTTTTATACTCCTGTCCCTATCCAACAGAGGCCCTCCCCTTCCGTATCCGGAATCACACAGGATCTCAGGTTTGTAAAGGTTTTTTAATGTTTTTAATACCTTTCAATGAATGACAAGAGTTTTTTAACATTTTTTAATGATGCACAGGGTATGAAATAATATGAATTCCTCCTTTATAATGAAATTTGTATTTATAAACATTGTACTCCCTCTTTCCATAAATGAATTATCATACGTATTTTTAGATTTTTAATATTTTTAATACTGCCCAATGAATTTAAAAGAGTTTGTAACCTGTTTTTTAATGTATTTATGCCCAGAGTGTGAAATATTATTAATTCCTCCTTTTTGATGGTTTTAACCCTTTGTAATAGTAATGAAATGTGTATTTTTTTACTTTGTATTCCTTGTGTCCATGAATTAGTTGTCATATGTTTTTTAGTTTTTTAATGAGATAGTAGATGAAATTAATTCATGAATTATAAAATGTATTAGGGTTAGAAATCATGTGAATTGATTAGGGTTAAGAGATCATATTTATTTTTAAATTGATAAATGAAATAGTTGATAGATAAAATTCATGAATTATAAAATTGGCTAGGGTTATAATTAATATTAATTTGATTAGGGTTAGAATTTAGGCAATTAAGGGAGGGTGGTTAGGGTTAGGGTTAAACCACAGGGCAGGGCATAAATTTAATTAGGACCAAGGTTAGGGTTAGGTAGGGGGATAAAAACCACTCAAATTGGGGACTTTTGCCAATAACTTTCGATAGGAATGTCGTAGAGAGATGATTGTGGTGTCTACGTGTTCGTCTAGCCGAGCCGGTTTGATAGAGCCCAGGCACGTGCATGTGGGACTTACGGTTCCGGAGATATTGCGGAAAGTCCCCGAAAAATCGGGGACTTTTGGGAATAACTTTTGCTAGGAGTGAGGTAGAGAGATGGGAGTGGTATCTACGTGTTCCTGGGGCCGATCCGGGTTGATAGAGACCGGAACCGTGACTGTGTGAATTACGGTTCTGGAGTTATGGACCGTCAAAGTCCCCCCTAGAAATGAAGTGAAATTTGACCAAGTGTTTTTGTGAAAAAAGTTGTTCCAGGACATGTCTAGGAGCACGTTTCAGGCCATTTGGAGTCGTTTGATACCTATATTGAAGTAGCCAAATTTTGGTTGCACACTTGTGATTTTTCAGCTGGACGTCCATTGGTTAGGGTTAGGCATGCCCCCAGGAGTTGGTTAAGGTTAGTAAAAGAGGACAGGGAGAGGTTAGATAGAGGTAAGTGTAAGGTAAGGTAAGTGATTGTGTTAGGGTTAGGGTTAGGCGAAAGAGAAAATGATGTTAGGGTTAGGGTTAGGGTTAGGGTTAGGATTAGGAGTGACTTATGGTAATTATATATGTGTATATTTTATATAATGTTGAATAACTTTTGCTAGGAAGGTGGTAGAGAGTTGAAAGTGTGACCTACCCCCCATTTGTGGCCACGTGCTTTCCATTGGTAGCAGCCACTTGTGTGCAGGACTTCCGGTTCCGGAGATACGCCCCTTTTTTGTCTGTAAATGTGTGTATCTCGGGAAGCGTAGGTCGTAGAGACTCGGGGACAAGTGTGGCGTGTTCAGAAGGGTCGAATTATGGCAGACGGAGCTTGGTTTGAAGCGTCTAGGACGCACGGTTCCGGAGTTATGACCCCCAAAGTCCCCCCCTAGAAATGAATGGAGTTGGTCCGGAGTTGAAATTTGACCAAGTGTTTTTGTGAAAAAAGTTGTTCCAGGACATGTCTAGGAGCACGTTTCAGGCCATTTGGAGTCGTTTGATACCTATATTTAGGATTAGGAGTGACTTATGGTAATTATATATGTGTGGGTTAGGGTTAGGGTTAGGGTTAGGTAGGGGGATAAAAACCACTCAAATCGGGGACTTTTGCCAATAACTTTCGATAGGAATGTCGTAGAGAGATGATTGTGGTGTCTACGTGTTCGTCTAGCCGAGCCGGTTTGATAGAGCCCAGGCACGTGCATGTGGGACTTACGGTTCCGGAGATATTGCGGAAAGTCCCCGAAAAATCGGGGACTTTTGGGAATAACTTTTGCTAGGAGTGAGGTAGAGAGATGGGAGTGGTATCTACGTGTTCCTGGGGCCGATCCGGGTTGATAGAGACCGGAACCGTGACTGTGTGAATTACGGTTCTGGAGTTATGGACCGTCAAAGTCCCCCCCTAGAAATGAAGTGAAATTTGACCAAGTGTTTTTGTGAAAAAAGTTGTTCCAGGACATGTCTAGGAGCACGTTTCAGGCCATTTGGAGTCGTTTGATACCTATATTGAAGTAGCCAAATTTTGGTTGCACACTTGTGATTTTTCAGCTGGACGTCCATTGGTTAGGGTTAGGCATGCCCCCAGGAGTTGGTTAAGGTTAGTAAAAGAGGACAGGGAGAGGTTAGATAGAGGTAAGTGTAAGGTAAGGTAAGTGATTGTGTTAGGGTTAGGGTTAGGCGAAAGAGAAAATGATGTTAGGGTTAGGGTTAGGGTTAGGGATCGGTTATTCATACAGATAGGAATCCGGACGCAGTGCCGGATTCCCATCTGTTAGTGATGAATCTGGCATTCTGGAATCTGGAATTTTGGAAGGGTTAGGGTTAGGGGGTTAGGGTTAGGGTTAGGGGTTAGGGTTAGGGTTAGGGTTAGGGTTAGGGTTAGGGTGGGTTAGGATTAGGAGTGACTTATGGTAATTATATATGTGTATATTTTATATAATGTTGAATAACTTTTGCTAGGAAGGTGGTAGAGAGTTGAAAGTGTGACCTACCCCCCATTTGTGGCCACGTGCTTTCCATTGGTAGCAGCCACTTGTGTGCAGGACTTCCGGTTCCGGAGATACGCCCCTTTTTTGTCTGTAAATGTGTGTATCTCGGGAAGCGTAGGTCGTAGAGACTCGGGGACAAGTGTGGCGTGTTCAGAAGGGTCGAATTATGGCAGACGGAGCTTGGTTTGAAGCGTCTAGGACGCACGGTTCCGGAGTTATGACCCCCAAAGTCCCCCCCTAGAAATGAATGGAGTTGGTCCGGAGTTGAAATTTGCCGAAGTGTTTTTGTGAAAAAAGTTGTTCCAGGACATGTCTAGGAGCACGTTTCAGGCCATTTGGAGTCGTTTGATACCTATATTGAAGTACCCAAATTTTGGTTGCACACTTGTGATTTTTCAGCTGGACGTCCATTGGTTAGGGTTAGGCATGCCCCCAGGAGTTGGTTAAGGTTAGTAAAAGAGGACAGGGAGAGGTTAGATAGAGGTAAGTGTAAGGTAAGGCAAGTGATTGTGTTAGGGTTAGGAGGGTAGGGTTAGGGTTAGGGTTAGGGGGGGTTAGGATTAGGAGTGACTTATGGTAATTATATATGTGTATATTTTATATAATGTTGAATAACTTTTGCTAGGAAGGTGGTAGAGAGTTGAAAGTGTGACCTACCCCCCATTTGTGGCCACGTGCTTTCCATTGGTAGCAGCCACTTGTGTGCAGGACTTCCGGTTCCGGAGATACGCCCCTTTTTTGTCTGTAAATGTGTGTATCTCGGGAAGCGTAGGTCGTAGAGACTCGGGGACAAGTGTGGCGTGTTCAGAAGGGTCGAATTATGGCAGACGGAGCTTGGTTTGAAGCGTCTAGGACGCACGGTTCCGGAGTTATGACCCCCCAAAGTCCCCCCCTAGAAATGAATGGAGTTGGTCCGGAGTTGAAATTTGACCAAGTGTTTTTGTGAAAAAAGTTGTTCCAGGACATGTCTAGGAGCACGTTTCAGGCCATTTGGAGTCGTTTGATACCTATATTGAAGTAGCCAAATTTTGGTTGCACACTTGTGATTTTTCAGCTGGACGTCCATTGGTTAGGGTTAGGCATGCCCCCAGGAGTTGGTTAAGGTTAGTAAAAGAGGACAGGGAGAGGTTAGATAGGGTTAGGGTTAGGGGGTTAGGGTGGGTTAGGATTAGGAGTGACTTATGGTAATTATATATGTGTATATTTTATATAATGTTGAATAACTTTTGCTAGGAAGGTGGTAGAGAGTTGAAAGTGTGACCTACCCCCCCATTTGTGGCCACGTGCTTTCCATTGGTAGCAGCCACTTGTGTGCAGGACTTCCGGTTCCGGAGATACGCCCCTTTTTTGTCTGTAAATGTGTGTATCTCGGGAAGCGTAGGTCGTAGAGACTCGGGGACAAGTGTGGCGTGTTCAGAAGGGTCGAATTATGGCAGACGGAGCTTGGTTTGAAGCGTCTAGGACGCACGGTTCCGGAGTTATGACCCCCCAAAGTCCCCCCCTAGAAATGAATGGAGTTGGTCCGGAGTTGAAATTTGACCAAGTGTTTTTGTGAAAAAAGTTGTTCCAGGACATGTCTAGGAGCACGTTTCAGGCCATTTGGAGTCGTTTGATACCTATATTGAAGTAGCCAAATTTTGGTTGCACACTTGTGATTTTTCAGCTGGACGTCCATTGGTTAGGGTTAGGCATGCCCCCAGGAGTTGGTTAAGGTTAGTAAAAGAGGACAGGGAGAGGTTAGATAGGGTTAGGGTTAGGGTTAGGGTTAGGATTAGGAGTGACTTATGGTAATTATATATGTGTATATTTTATATAATGTTGAATAACTTTTGCTAGGAAGGTGGTAGAGAGTTGAAAGTGTGACCTACCCCCCATTTGTGGCCACGTGCTTTCCATTGGTAGCAGCCACTTGTGTGCAGGACTTCCGGTTCCGGAGATACGCCCCTTTTTTGTCTGTAAATGTGTGTATCTCGGGAAGCGTAGGTCGTAGAGACTCGGGGACAAGTGTGGCGTGTTCAGAAGGGTCGAATTATGGCAGACGGAGCTTGGTTTGAAGCGTCTAGGACGCACGGTTCCGGAGTTATGACCCCCCAAAGTCCCCCCTAGAAATGAATGGAGTTGGTCCGGAGTTGAAATTTGACCAAGTGTTTTTGTGAAAAAAGTTGTTCCAGGACATGTCTAGGAGCACGTTTCAGGCCATTTGGAGTCGTTTGATACCTATATTGAAGTAGCCAAATTTTGGTTGCACACTTGTGATTTTTCAGCTGGACGTCCATTGGTTAGGGTTAGGCATGCCCCCAGGAGTTGGTTAAGGTTAGTAAAAGAGGACAGGGAGAGGTTAGGGTTAGGGTTAGGGTTAGGGTTAGGATTAGGAGTGACTTATGGTAATTATATATGTGTATATTTTATATAATGTTGGGTTAGGGTTAGGGTTAGGGTTAGGGTTAGGATTAGGAGTGACTTATGGTAATTATATATGTGTATATTTTATATAATGTTGAATAACTTTTGCTAGGAAGGTGGTAGAGAGTTGAAAGTGTGACCTACCCCCCCATTTGTGGCCACGTGCTTTCCATTGGTAGCAGCCACTTGTGTGCAGGACTTCCGGTTCCGGAGATACGCCCCTTTTTTGTCTGTAAATGTGTGTATCTCGGGAAGCGTAGGTCGTAGAGACTCGGGGACAAGTGTGGCGTGTTCAGAAGGGTCGAATTATGGCAGACGGAGCTTGGTTTGAAGCGTCTAGGACGCACGGTTCCGGAGTTATGACCCCCCAAAGTCCCCCCCTAGAAATGAATGGAGTTGGTCCGGAGTTGAAATTTGCCGAAGTGTTTTTGTGAAAAAAGTTGTTCCAGGACATGTCTAGGAGCACGTTTCAGGCCATTTGGAGTCGTTTGATACCTATATTTAGGATTAGGAGTGACTTATGGTAATTATATATGTGTGGGTTAGGGTTAGGGTTAGGGTTAGGTAGGGGGATAAAAACCACTCAAATCGGGGACTTTTGCCAATAACTTTCGATAGGAATGTCGTAGAGAGATGATTGTGGTGTCTACGTGTTCGTCTAGCCGAGCCGGTTTGATAGAGCCCAGGCACGTGCATGTGGGACTTACGGTTCCGGAGATATTGCGGAAAGTCCCCGAAAAATCGGGGACTTTTGGGAATAACTTTTGCTAGGAGTGAGGTAGAGAGATGGGAGTGGTATCTACGTGTTCCTGGGGCCGATCCGGGTTGATAGAGACCGGAACCGTGACTGTGTGAATTACGGTTCTGGAGTTATGGACCGTCAAAGTCCCCCCTAGAAATGAAGTGAAATTTGACCAAGTGTTTTTGTGAAAAAAGTTGTTCCAGGACATGTCTAGGAGCACGTTTCAGGCCATTTGGAGTCGTTTGATACCTATATTGAAGTAGCCAAATTTTGGTTGCACACTTGTGATTTTTCAGCTGGACGTCCATTGGTTAGGGTTAGGCATGCCCCCAGGAGTTGGTTAAGGTTAGTAAAAGAGGACAGGGAGAGGTTAGATAGAGGTAAGTGTAAGGTAAGGTAAGTGATTGTGTTAGGGTTAGGGTTAGGCGAAAGAGAAAATGATGTTAGGGTTAGGGTTAGGGTTAGGGATCGGTTATTCATACAGATAGGAATCCGGACGCAGTGCCGGATTCCCATCTGTTAGTGATGAATCTGGCATTCTGGGTTAGGGTTAGGGTTAGGGTTAGGGTTAGGGGGGGTTAGGGTTAGGGTTAGGGGGTTAGGGTTAGGTAGGGGGATAAAAACCACTCAAATCGGGGACTTTTGCCAATAACTTTCGATAGGAATGTCGTAGAGAGATGATTGTGGTGTCTACGTGTTCGTCTAGCCGAGCCGGTTTGATAGAGCCCAGGCACGTGCATGTGGGACTTACGGTTCCGGAGATATTGCGGAAAGTCCCCGAAAAATCGGGGACTTTTGGGAATAACTTTTGCTAGGAGTGAGGTAGAGAGATGGGAGTGGTATCTACGTGTTCCTGGGGCCGATCCGGGTTGATAGAGACCGGAACCGTGACTGTGTGAATTACGGTTCTGGAGTTATGGACCGTCAAAGTCCCCCCCTAGAAATGAAGTGAAATTTGACCAAGTGTTTTTGTGAAAAAAGTTGTTCCAGGACATGTCTAGGAGCACGTTTCAGGCCATTTGGAGTCGTTTGATACCTATATTGAAGTAGCCAAATTTTGGTTGCACACTTGTGATTTTTCAGCTGGACGTCCATTGGTTAGGGTTAGGCATGCCCCCAGGAGTTGGTTAAGGTTAGTAAAAGAGGACAGGGAGAGGTTAGATAGAGGTAAGTGTAAGGTAAGGTAAGTGATTGTGTTAGGGTTAGGGTTAGGCGAAAGAGAAAATGATGTTAGGGTTAGGGTTAGGGTTAGGGATCGGTTATTCATACAGATAGGAATCCGGACGCAGTGCCGGATTCCCATCTGTTAGTGATGAATCTGGCATTCTGGAATCTGGAATTTTGGAAGGGTTAGGGTTAGGGGGTTAGGGTTAGGGTTAGGGGGTTAGGGTTAGGGTTAGGGTTAGGGTTAGGGTTAGGGTTAGGATTAGGAGTGACTTATGGTAATTATATATGTGTATATTTTATATAATGTTGAATAACTTTTGCTAGGAAGGTGGTAGAGAGTTGAAAGTGTGACCTACCCCCCATTTGTGGCCACGTGCTTTCCATTGGTAGCAGCCACTTGTGTGCAGGACTTCCGGTTCCGGAGATACGCCCCTTTTTTGTCTGTAAATGTGTGTATCTCGGGAAGCGTAGGTCGTAGAGACTCGGGGACAAGTGTGGCGTGTTCAGAAGGGTCGAATTATGGCAGACGGAGCTTGGTTTGAAGCGTCTAGGACGCACGGTTCCGGAGTTATGACCCCCCAAAGTCCCCCCCTAGAAATGAATGGAGTTGGTCCGGAGTTGAAATTTGCCGAAGTGTTTTTGTGAAAAAAGTTGTTCCAGGACATGTCTAGGAGCACGTTTCAGGCCATTTGGAGTCGTTTGATACCTATATTGAAGTACCCAAATTTTGGTTGCACACTTGTGATTTTTCAGCTGGACGTCCATTGGTTAGGGTTAGGCATGCCCCCAGGAGTTGGTTAAGGTTAGTAAAAGAGGACAGGGAGAGGTTAGATAGAGGTAAGTGTAAGGTAAGGCAAGTGATTGTGTTAGGGTTAGGAGGGTAGGGTTAGGGTTAGGGTTAGGGGGGGTTAGGATTAGGAGTGACTTATGGTAATTATATATGTGTATATTTTATATAATGTTGAATAACTTTTGCTAGGAAGGTGGTAGAGAGTTGAAAGTGTGACCTACCCCCCATTTGTGGCCACGTGCTTTCCATTGGTAGCAGCCACTTGTGTGCAGGACTTCCGGTTCCGGAGATACGCCCCTTTTTTGTCTGTAAATGTGTGTATCTCGGGAAGCGTAGGTCGTAGAGACTCGGGGACAAGTGTGGCGTGTTCAGAAGGGTCGAATTATGGCAGACGGAGCTTGGTTTGAAGCGTCTAGGACGCACGGTTCCGGAGTTATGACCCCCCAAAGTCCCCCCCTAGAAATGAATGGAGTTGGTCCGGAGTTGAAATTTGACCAAGTGTTTTTGTGAAAAAAGTTGTTCCAGGACATGTCTAGGAGCACGTTTCAGGCCATTTGGAGTCGTTTGATACCTATATTGAAGTAGCCAAATTTTGGTTGCACACTTGTGATTTTTCAGCTGGACGTCCATTGGTTAGGGTTAGGCATGCCCCCAGGAGTTGGTTAAGGTTAGTAAAAGAGGACAGGGAGAGGTTAGATAGGGTTAGGGTTAGGGTTAGGGTTAGGATTAGGAGTGACTTATGGTAATTATATATGTGTATATTTTATATAATGTTGAATAACTTTTGCTAGGAAGGTGGTAGAGAGTTGAAAGTGTGACCTACCCCCCATTTGTGGCCACGTGCTTTCCATTGGTAGCAGCCACTTGTGTGCAGGACTTCCGGTTCCGGAGATACGCCCCTTTTTTGTCTGTAAATGTGTGTATCTCGGGAAGCGTAGGTCGTAGAGACTCGGGGACAAGTGTGGCGTGTTCAGAAGGGTCGAATTATGGCAGACGGAGCTTGGTTTGAAGCGTCTAGGACGCACGGTTCCGGAGTTATGACCCCCAAAGTCCCCCCCTAGAAATGAATGGAGTTGGTCCGGAGTTGAAATTTGACCAAGTGTTTTTGTGAAAAAAGTTGTTCCAGGACATGTCTAGGAGCACGTTTCAGGCCATTTGGAGTCGTTTGATACCTATATTGAAGTAGCCAAATTTTGGTTGCACACTTGTGATTTTTCAGCTGGACGTCCATTGGTTAGGGTTAGGCATGCCCCCAGGAGTTGGTTAAGGTTAGTAAAAGAGGACAGGGAGAGGTTAGATAGGGTTAGGGTTAGGGTTAGGGTTAGGATTAGGAGTGACTTATGGTAATTATATATGTGTATATTTTATATAATGTTGAATAACTTTTGCTAGGAAGGTGGTAGAGAGTTGAAAGTGTGACCTACCCCCCATTTGTGGCCACGTGCTTTCCATTGGTAGCAGCCACTTGTGTGCAGGACTTCCGGTTCCGGAGATACGCCCCTTTTTTGTCTGTAAATGTGTGTATCTCGGGAAGCGTAGGTCGTAGAGACTCGGGGACAAGTGTGGCGTGTTCAGAAGGGTCGAATTATGGCAGACGGAGCTTGGTTTGAAGCGTCTAGGACGCACGGTTCCGGAGTTATGACCCCCCAAAGTCCCCCCCTAGAAATGAATGGAGTTGGTCCGGAGTTGAAATTTGACCAAGTGTTTTTGTGAAAAAAGTTGTTCCAGGACATGTCTAGGAGCACGTTTCAGGCCATTTGGAGTCGTTTGATACCTATATTGAAGTAGCAAATTTTTGGTTAGGGTTAGGGTTAGGGTAAGACTCCGGGGCGTGGTTTGGGTTAGGTAGGGGGATAAAAACCACTCAAATTGGGGACTTTTTCCACTAACTTTGGATAGGAATGTCGTAGAGAGATGATTCTGGTGTCTACGTGTTCGTCTAGCCGAGCCGGGTTGATAGAGACCGGAACCGTGCATGTGGGACTTACGGTTCCGGAGATATTGTGGAAAGTCCCCGAAAAATTGGGGACTTTTGGGAATAACTTTTGATAGGAGTGAGGTAGAGAGATGGGAGTGGTATCTCCGTGTTCCTGGGGCCGATCCGGGTTGATAGAGACCGGAACCGTGACTGTGTGAATTACGGTTCTGGAGTTATGGACCGTCAAAGTCCCCCCCTAGAAATGAAGTGAAATTTGACCAAGTGTTTTTGTGAAAAAAGTTGTTCCAGGACATGTCTAGGAGCACGTTTCAGGCCATTTGGAGTCGTTTGATACCTATATTGAAGTAGCCAAATTTTGGTTGCACACTTGTGATTTTTCAGCTGGACGTCCATTGGTTAGGGTTAGGCATGCCCCCAGGAGTTGGTTAAGGTTAGTAAAAGAGGAGGGTTAGGGTTAGGGTTAGGGTTAGGATTAGGAGTGACTTATGGTAATTATATATGTGTATATTTTATATAATGTTGAATAACTTTTGCTAGGAAGGTGGTAGAGAGTTGAAAGTGTGACCTACCCCCCATTTGTGGCCACGTGCTTTCCATTGGTAGCAGCCACTTGTGTGCAGGACTTCCGGTTCCGGAGATACGCCCCTTTTTTGTCTGTAAATGTGTGTATCTCGGGAAGCGTAGGTCGTAGAGACTCGGGGACAAGTGTGGCGTGTTCAGAAGGGTCGAATTATGGCAGACGGAGCTTGGTTTGAAGCGTCTAGGACGCACGGTTCCGGAGTTATGACCCCCCAAAGTCCCCCCCTAGAAATGAATGGAGTTGGTCCGGAGTTGAAATTTGACCAAGTGTTTTTGTGAAAAAAGTTGTTCCAGGACATGTCTAGGAGCACGTTTCAGGCCATTTGGAGTCGTTTGATACCTATATTGAAGTAGCCAAATTTTGGTTGCACACTTGTGATTTTTCAGCTGGACGTCCATTGGTTAGGGTTAGGCATGCCCCCAGGAGTTGGTTAAGGTTAGTAAAAGAGGACAGGGAGAGGTTAGGGTTAGGGTTAGGGTTAGGGTTAGGGGTTAGGGTTAGGGTTAGGGTTAGGGTTAGGGTTAGGGTTAGGGTTAGGGTTAGGGTTAGGGTTAGGGTTAGGGTTAGGGTTAGGTAGGGGGATAAAAACCACTCAAATCGGGGACTTTTGCCAATAACTTTCGATAGGAATGTCGTAGAGAGATGATTGTGGTGTCTACGTGTTCGTCTAGCCGAGCCGGTTTGATAGAGCCCAGGCACGTGCATGTGGGACTTACGGTTCCGGAGATATTGCGGAAAGTCCCCGAAAAATCGGGGACTTTTGGGAATAACTTTTGATAGGAGTGAGGTAGAGAGATGGGAGTGGTATCTACGTGTTCCTGGGGCCGATCCGGGTTGATAGAGACCGGAACCGTGACTGTGTGAATTAGGGTTCTGGAGTTATGGACCGTCAAAGTCCCCCCATAGAAATGAAGTGAAATTTGACCAAGTGTTTTTGTGAAAAAAGTTGTTCCAGGACATGTCTAGGAGCACGTTTCAGGCCATTTGGAGTCGTTTGATACCTATATTGAAGTATCAAAATTTTGGTTGCACACTTGTGATTTTTCAGCTGGACGTCCATTGGTTAGGGTTAGGCATGCCCCCAGGAGTTGGTTAAGGTTAGTAAAAGAGGACAGGGAGAGGTTAGATAGAGGATAGAGGTAGGGGGATAAAAACCACTCAAATTGGGGACTTTTGCCACTAACTTTGGATAGGAATGTCGTAGAGAGATGATTCTGGTGTCTACGTGTCCGTCTAGCCGAGCCGGGTTGATAGAGACCGGAACCGTGCATGTGGGACTTCCGGTTCCGGAGATATTGCGGAAAGTCCCCGAAAAACTGGGGACTTTTGGGACTAACTTTTGCTAGGAGTGAGGTAGAGAGATGGGAGTGGTATCTCCGTGTTCCTGGGGCCGATCCGGGTTGATAGAGACCGGAACCGTGACTGTGTGAATTACGGTTCTGGAGTTATGGACCGTCAAAGTCCCCCCCTAGAAATGAAGTGAAATTTGACCAAGTGTTTTTGTGAAAAAAGTTGTTCCAGGACATGTCTAGGAGCACGTTTCAGGCCATTTGGAGTCGTTTGATACCTATATTGAAGTACCCAAATTTTGGTTGCACACTTGTGATTTTTCAGCTGGACGTCCATTGGTTAGGGTTAGGCATGCCCCCAGGAGTTGGTTAAGGTTAGTAAAAGAGGACAGGGAGAGGTTAGATAGAGGTAAGTGTAAGGTAAGGTAAGTAGGGTAGGGTTAGGGTTAGGGTTAGGGGGTTAGGATTAGGAGTGACTTATGGTAATTATATATGTGTATATTTTAGGGTTAGGGTTAGGGTTAGGGTTAGGATTAGGAGTGACTTATGGTAATTATATATGTGTAGGGTTAGGGTTAGGGTTAGGGTTAGGGTTAGGGTTAGGTAGGGGGGTAAAAACCACTCAAATTGGGGACTTTTGCCACTAACTTTGGATAGGAATGTCGTAGAGAGATGATTCTGGTGTCTACGTGTTCGTCTAGCCCAGCCGGGTTGATAGAGACCGGAACCGTGCATGTGGGACTTCCGGTTCCGGAGATATTGCGGAAAGTCCCCGAAAAACTGGGGACTTTTGGGACTAACTTTTGCTAGGAGTGAGGTAGAGAGATGGGAGTGGTATCTACGTGTTCCTGGGGCCGATCCGGGTTGATAGAGACCGGAACCGTGACTGTGTGAATTACGGTTCTGGAGTTATGGACCGTCAAAGTCCCCCCATAGAAATGAAGTGAAATTTGACCAAGTGTTTTTGTGAAAAAAGTTGTTCCAGGACATGTCTAGGAGCACGTTTCAGGCCATTTGGAGTCGTTTGATACCTATATTGAAGTAGCCAAATTTTGGTTGCACACTTGTGATTTTTCAGCTGGACGTCCATTGGTTAGGGTTAGGCATGCCCCCAGGAGTTGGTTAAGGTTAGTAAAAGAGGACAGGGAGAGGTTAGATAGAGGTAAGTGTAAGGTAAGGTAAGTGATTGTGTTAGGGTCAGGGTTAGGGTTAGGGTTAGGGGGTTAGGGTTAGGGTTAGGATTAGGAGTGACTTATGGTAATTATATATGTGTATATTTTATATAATGGGGTTAGGGTTAGGGTTAGGATTAGGAGTGACTTATGGTAATTATATATGTGTATATTTTATATAATGTTGAATAACTTTTGCTAGGAAGGTGGTAGAGAGTTGAAAGTGTGACCTACCCCCCATTTGTGGCCACGTGCTTTCCATTGGTAGCAGCCACTTGTGTGCAGGACTTCCGGTTCCGGAGATACGCCCCTTTTTTGTCTGTAAATGTGTGTATCTCGGGAAGCGTAGGTCGTAGAGACTCGGGGACAAGTGTGGCGTGTTCAGAAGGGTGGAATTATGGCAGACGGAGCTTGGTTTGAAGCGTCTAGGACGCACGGTTCCGGAGTTATGACCCCCCAAAGTCCCCCCCTAGAAATGAATGGAGTTGGTCCGGAGTTGAAATTTGACCAAGTGTTTTTGTGAAAAAAGTTGTTCCAGGACATGTCTAGGAGCACGTTTCAGGCCATTTGGAGTCGTTTGATACCTATATTGAAGTAGCAAAATTTTGGTTAGGGTTAGGGTTAGGGTAAGACTCCGGGGCGTGGTTTGGGTTAGGTAGGGGGATAAAAACCACTCAAATTGGGGACTTTTTCCACTAACTTTGGATAGGAATGTCGTAGAGAGATGATTCTGGTGTCTACGTGTTCGTCTAGCCGAGCCGGGTTGATAGAGACCGGAACCGTGCATGTGGGACTTACGGTTCCGGAGATATTGTGGAAAGTCCCCGAAAAATTGGGGACTTTTGGGAATAACTTTTGATAGGAGTGAGGTAGAGAGATGGGAGTGGTATCTCCGTGTTCCTGGGGCCGATCCGGGTTGATAGAGACCGGAACCGTGACTGTGTGAATTACGGTTCTGGAGTTATGGACCGTGAAAGTCCCCCCCTAGAAATGAAGTGAAATTTGACCAAGTGTTTTTGTGAAAAAAGTTGTTCCAGGACATGTCTAGGAGCACGTTTCAGGCCATTTGGAGTCGTTTGATACCTATATTGAAGTAGCCAAATTTTGGTTGCACACTTGTGATTTTTCAGCTGGACGTCCATTGGTTAGGGTTAGGCATGCCCCCAGGAGTTGGTTAAGGTTAGTAAAAGAGGACAGGGAGAGGTTAGATAGAGGTAAGTGTAAGGTAAGGTAAGTGATTGTGTTAGGGTTAGGCGAAAGAGAAAGGGTTAGGGTTAGGGTTAGGGTTAGGGGTTAGGGTTTAGGGTTAGGTGAGGGGAAAGAGGGTTAGGGTTAGGGTTAGGGTTAGGGTTAGGGGTTAGGGTTAGGATTAGGAGTGACTTATGGTAATTATATATGTGTATATTTTATATAATGTTGAATAACTTTTGCTAGGAAGGTGGTAGAGAGTTGAAAGTGTGACCTACCCCCCATTTGTGGCCACGTGCTTTCCATTGGTAGCAGCCACTTGTGTGCAGGACTTCCGGTTCCGGAGATACGCCCCTTTTTTGTCTGTAAATGTGTGTATCTCGGGAAGCGTAGGTCGTAGAGACTCGGGGACAAGTGTGGCGTGTTCAGAAGGGTCGAATTATGGCAGACGGAGCTTGGTTTGAAGCGTCTAGGACGCACGGTTCCGGAGTTATGACCCCCCAAAGTCCCCCCCTAGAAATGAATGGAGTTGGTCCGGAGTTGAAATTTGACCAAGTGTTTTTGTGAAAAAAGTTGTTCCAGGACATGTCTAGGAGCACGTTTCAGGCCATTTGGAGTCGTTTGATACCTATATTGAAGTAGCAAAATTTTGGTTAGGGTTAGGGTTAGGGTAAGACTCCGGGGCGTGGTTTGGGTTAGGTAGGGGGATAAAAACCACTCAAATTGGGGACTTTTGCCACTAACTTTGGATAGGAATGTCGTAGAGAGATGATTCTGGTGTCTACGTGTCCGTCTAGCCGAGCCGGGTTGATAGAGACCGGAACCGTGCATGTGGGACTTACGGTTCCGGAGATATTGCGGAAAGTCCCCGAAAAACTGGGGACTTTTGGGACTAACTTTTGATAGGAGTGAGGTAGAGAGATGGGAGTGGTATCTACGTGTTCCTGGGGCCGATCCGGGTTGATAGAGACCGGAACCGTGACTGTGTGAATTAGGGTTCTGGAGTTATGGACCGTGAAAGTCCCCCCATAGAAATGAAGTGAAATTTGACCAAGTGTTTTTGTGAAAAAAGTTGTTCCAGGACATGTCTAGGAGCACGTTTCAGGCCATTTGGAGTCGTTTGATACCTATATTGAAGTAGCCAAATTTTGGTTGCACACTTGTGATTTTTCAGCTGGACGTCCATTGGTTAGGGTTAGGCATGCCCCCAGGAGTTGGTTAAGGTTAGTAAAAGAGGACAGGGAGAGGTTAGATAGAGGTAAGTGTAAGGTAAGGTAGGGTTAGGGTTAGGGTTAGGTAGGGGGGTAAAAACCACTCAAATTGGGGACTTTTTCCACTAACTTTGGATAGGAATGTCGTAGAGAGATGATTCTGGTGTCTACGTGTTCGTCTAGGCGAGCCGGGTTGATAGAGCCCAGGCACGTGCATGTGGGACTTAGGGTTCCGGAGATATTGCGGAAAGTCCCCGAAAAACTGGGGACTTTTGGGACTAACTTTTGCTAGGAGTGAGGTAGAGAGATGGGAGTGGTATCTACGTGTTCCTGGGGCCGATCCGGGTTGATAGAGACCGGAACCGTGACTGTGTGAATTACGGTTCTGGAGTTATGGAGCGTCAAAGTCCCCCCCTAGAAATGAAGTGAAATTTGACCAAGTGTTTTTGTGAAAAAAGTTGTTCCAGGACATGTCTAGGAGCACGTTTCAGGCCATTTGGAGTCGTTTGATACCTATATTGAAGTAGCCAAATTTTGGTTGCACACTTGTGATTTTTCAGCTGGACGTCCATTGGTTAGGGTTAGGCATGCCCCCAGGAGTTGGTTAAGGTTAGTAAAAGGGTTAGGGTTAGGGTTAGGGTTAGGGTTAGGGGTTAGGGTTAGGGTTAGGGTAGGGTTAGGGTTAGGGTTAGGGTTAGGGTTAGGGTTAGGGTTAGGGTTAGGTAGGGGGATAAAAACCACTCAAATTGGGGACTTTTTCCACTAACTTTGGATAGGAATGTCGTAGAGAGATGATTCTGGTGTCTATGTGTTCGTCTGAGCCGAGCCGGGTTGATAGAGACCGGAACCGTGCATGTGGGACTTACGGTTCCGGAGATATTGTGGAAAGTCCCTGAAAAATTGGGGACTTTTGGAATAACTTTTGATAGGAGTGAGGTAGAGAGATGGGGAGTGGTATCTCCGTGTTCCTGGGGCCGATCCGGGTTGATAGAGACCGGAACCGTGACTGTGTGAATTACGGTTCCGGAGTTATGACCCCTCAAAGTCCCCCCCTAGAAATGAATGGAGTTGGTCCGGAGTTGAAATTTGACCAAGTGTTTTTGTGAAAAAAGTTGTTCCAGGACATGTCTAGGAGCACGTTTCAGGCCATTTGGAGTCGTTTGATACCTATATTGAAGTACCAAAATTGTGGTTGCACACTTGTGATTTTTCAGCTGGACGTCCATTGGTTAGGGTTAGGCATGCCCCCAGGAGTTGGTTAAGGTTAGTAAAAGAGGACAGGGAGAGGTTAGATAGAGGTAAGTGTAAGGTAAGGTAAGTGTAGGATTAGGAGTGACTTATGGTAATTATATATGTGTATATTTTATATAATGTTGAATAAATTTTGCTAGGAAGGTGGTAGAGAGTTGAAAGTGTGACCTACCCCCCCATTTGTGGCCACGTGCTTTCCATTGGTAGCAGCCACTTGTGTGCAGGACTTCCGGTTCCGGAGATACGCCCCTTTTTTGTCTGTAAATGTGTGTATCTCGGGAAGCGTAGGTCGTAGAGACTCGGGGACAAGTGTGGCGTGTTCAGAAGGGTCGAATTATGGCAGACGGAGCTTGGTTTGAAGCGTCTAGGACGCACGGTTCCGGAGTTATGACCCCCCAAAGTCCCCCCTAGAAATGAATGGAGTTGGTCCGGAGTTGAAATTTGACCAAGTGTTTTTGTGAAAAAAGTTGTTCCAGGACATGTCTAGGAGCACGTTTCAGGCCATTTGGAGTCGTTTGATACCTATATTGAAGTACCAAAATTGTGGTTGCACACTTGTGATTTTTCAGCTGGACGTCCATTGGTTAGGGTTAGGCATGCCCCCAGGAGTTGGTTAAGGTTAGTAAAAGAGGACAGGGAGAGGTTAGATAGAGGTAAGTGTAAGGTAAGGTAAGTGTAGGATTAGGAGTGACTTATGGTAATTATATATGTGTATATTTTATATAATGTTGAATAAATTTTGCTAGGAAGGTGGTAGAGAGTTGAAAGTGTGACCTACCCCCCCATTTGTGGCCACGTGCTTTCCATTGGTAGCAGCCACTTGTGTGCAGGACTTCCGGTTCCGGAGATACGCCCCTTTTTTGTCTGTAAATGTGTGTATCTCGGGAAGCGTAGGTCGTAGAGACTCGGGGACAAGTGTGGCGTGTTCAGAAGGGTCGAATTATGGCAGACGGAGCTTGGTTTGAAGCGTCTAGGACGCACGGTTCCGGAGTTATGACCCCCCAAAGTCCCCCCTAGAAATGAATGGAGTTGGTCCGGAGTTGAAATTTGACCAAGTGTTTTTGTGAAAAAAGTTGTTCCAGGACATGTCTAGGAGCACGTTTCAGGCCATTTGGAGTCGTTTGATACCTATATTGAAGTAGCAAATTTTTGGTTAGGGTTAGGGTTAGGGTAAGACTTCGGGGCGTGGTTTGGGTTAGGTAGGGGGATAAAAACCACTCAAATTGGGGACTTTTTCCACTAACTTTGGATAGGAATGTCGTAGAGAGATGATTCTGGTGTCTACGTGTTCGTCTAGCCGAGCCGGGTTGATAGAGACCGGAACCGTGCATGTGGGACTCACGGTTCCGGAGATATTGTGGAAAGTCCCCGAAAAATTGGGGACTTTTGGGAATAACTTTTGATAGGAGTGAGGTAGAGAGATGGGAGTGGTATCTCCGTGTTCCTGGGGCTGATCTGGGTTGATAGAGACCGGAACCGTGACTGTGTGAATTACGGTTCTGGAGTTATGGACCGTCAAAGTCCCCCCTAGAAATGAATGGAGTGGCAAAATTTGACCAAGTGTTTTTGTGAAAAAAGTTGTTCCAGGACATGTCTAGGAGCACGTTTCAGGCCATTTGGAGTCGTTTGATACCTATATTGAAGTACCAAAATTGTGGTTGCACACTTGTGATTTTTCAGCTGGACGTCCATTGGTTAGGGTTAGGCATGCCCCCAGGAGTTGGTTAAGGTTAGTAAAAGAGGACAGGGAGAGGTTAGATAGAGGTAAGTGTAAGGTAAGGTAAGTGTAGGATTAGGAGTGACTTATGGTAATTATATATGTGTATATTTTATATAATGTTGAATAAATTTTGCTAGGAAGGTGGTAGAGAGTTGAAAGTGTGACCTACCCCCCCATTTGTGGCCACGTGCTTTCCATTGGTAGCAGCCACTTGTGTGCAGGACTTCCGGTTCCGGAGATACGCCCCTTTTTTGTCTGTAAATGTGTGTATCTCGGGAAGCGTAGGTCGTAGAGACTCGGGGACAAGTGTGGCGTGTTCAGAAGGGTCGAATTATGGCAGACGGAGCTTGGTTTGAAGCGTCTAGGACGCACGGTTCCGGAGTTATGACCCCCCAAAGTCCCCCCCTAGAAATGAATGGAGTTGGTCCGGAGTTGAAATTTGACCAAGTGTTTTTGTGAAAAAAGTTGTTCCAGGACATGTCTAGGAGCACGTTTCAGGCCATTTGGAGTCGTTTGATACCTATATTGAAGTACCAAAATTGTGGTTGCACACTTGTGATTTTTCAGCTGGACGTCCATTGGTTAGGGTTAGGCATGCCCCCAGGAGTTGGTTAAGGTTAGTAAAAGAGGACAGGGAGAGGTTAGATAGAGGTAAGTGTAAGGTAAGGTAAGTGTAGGATTAGGAGTGACTTATGGTAATTATATATGTGTATATTTTATATAATGTTGAATAAATTTTGCTAGGAAGGTGGTAGAGAGTTGAAAGTGTGACCTACCCCCCCATTTGTGGCCACGTGCTTTCCATTGGTAGCAGCCACTTGTGTGCAGGACTTCCGGTTCCGGAGATACGCCCCTTTTTTGTCTGTAAATGTGTGTATCTCGGGAAGCGTAGGTCGTAGAGACTCGGGGACAAGTGTGGCGTGTTCAGAAGGGTCGAATTATGGCAGACGGAGCTTGGTTTGAAGCGTCTAGGACGCACGGTTCCGGAGTTATGACCCCCCAAAGTCCCCCCTAGAAATGAATGGAGTTGGTCCGGAGTTGAAATTTGACCAAGTGTTTTTGTGAAAAAAGTTGTTCCAGGACATGTCTAGGAGCACGTTTCAGGCCATTTGGAGTCGTTTGATACCTATATTGAAGTACCAAAATTGTGGTTGCACACTTGTGATTTTTCAGCTGGACGTCCATTGGTTAGGGTTAGGCATGCCCCCAGGAGTTGGTTAAGGTTAGTAAAAGAGGACAGGGAGAGGTTAGATAGAGGTAAGTGTAAGGTAAGGTAAGTGTAGGATTAGGAGTGACTTATGGTAATTATATATGTGTATATTTTATATAATGTTGAATAAATTTTGCTAGGAAGGTGGTAGAGAGTTGAAAGTGTGACCTACCCCCCATTTGTGGCCACGTGCTTTCCATTGGTAGCAGCCACTTGTGTGCAGGACTTCCGGTTCCGGAGATACGCCCCTTTTTTGTCTGTAAATGTGTGTATCTCGGGAAGCGTAGGTCGTAGAGACTCGGGGACAAGTGTGGCGTGTTCAGAAGGGTCGAATTATGGCAGACGGAGCTTGGTTTGAAGCGTCTAGGACGCACGGTTCCGGAGTTATGACCCCCCAAAGTCCCCCCCTAGAAATGAATGGAGTTGGTCCGGAGTTGAAATTTGACCAAGTGTTTTTGTGAAAAAAGTTGTTCCAGGACATGTCTAGGAGCACGTTTCAGGCCATTTGGAGTCGTTTGATACCTATATTGAAGTACCAAAATTGTGGTTGCACACTTGTGATTTTTCAGCTGGACGTCCATTGGTTAGGGTTAGGCATGCCCCCAGGAGTTGGTTAAGGTTAGTAAAAGAGGACAGGGAGAGGTTAGATAGAGGTAAGTGTAAGGTAAGGTAAGTGTAGGATTAGGAGTGACTTATGGTAATTATATATGTGTATATTTTATATAATGTTGAATAAATTTTGCTAGGAAGGTGGTAGAGAGTTGAAAGTGTGACCTACCCCCCCATTTGTGGCCACGTGCTTTCCATTGGTAGCAGCCACTTGTGTGCAGGACTTCCGGTTCCGGAGATACGCCCCTTTTTTGTCTGTAAATGTGTGTATCTCGGGAAGCGTAGGTCGTAGAGACTCGGGGACAAGTGTGGCGTGTTCAGAAGGGTCGAATTATGGCAGACGGAGCTTGGTTTGAAGCGTCTAGGACGCACGGTTCCGGAGTTATGACCCCCCAAAGTCCCCCCCTAGAAATGAATGGAGTTGGTCCGGAGTTGAAATTTGACCAAGTGTTTTTGTGAAAAAAGTTGTTCCAGGACATGTCTAGGAGCACGTTTCAGGCCATTTGGAGTCGTTTGATACCTATATTGAAGTACCAAAATTGTGGTTGCACACTTGTGATTTTTCAGCTGGACGTCCATTGGTTAGGGTTAGGCATGCCCCCAGGAGTTGGTTAAGGTTAGTAAAAGAGGACAGGGAGAGGTTAGATAGAGGTAAGTGTAAGGTAAGGTAAGTGTAGGATTAGGAGTGACTTATGGTAATTATATATGTGTATATTTTATATAATGTTGAATAAATTTTGCTAGGAAGGTGGTAGAGAGTTGAAAGTGTGACCTACCCCCCATTTGTGGCCACGTGCTTTCCATTGGTAGCAGCCACTTGTGTGCAGGACTTCCGGTTCCGGAGATACGCCCCTTTTTTGTCTGTAAATGTGTGTATCTCGGGAAGCGTAGGTCGTAGAGACTCGGGGACAAGTGTGGCGTGTTCAGAAGGGTCGAATTATGGCAGACGGAGCTTGGTTTGAAGCGTCTAGGACGCACGGTTCCGGAGTTATGACCCCCAAAGTCCCCCCCTAGAAATGAATGGAGTTGGTCCGGAGTTGAAATTTGACCAAGTGTTTTTGTGAAAAAAGTTGTTCCAGGACATGTCTAGGAGCACGTTTCAGGCCATTTGGAGTCGTTTGATACCTATATTGAAGTACCAAAATTGTGGTTGCACACTTGTGATTTTTCAGCTGGACGTCCATTGGTTAGGGTTAGGCATGCCCCCAGGAGTTGGTTAAGGTTAGTAAAAGAGGACAGGGAGAGGTTAGATAGAGGTAAGTGTAAGGTAAGGTAAGTGTAGGATTAGGAGTGACTTATGGTAATTATATATGTGTATATTTTATATAATGTTGAATAAATTTTGCTAGGAAGGTGGTAGAGAGTTGAAAGTGTGACCTACCCCCCCATTTGTGGCCACGTGCTTTCCATTGGTAGCAGCCACTTGTGTGCAGGACTTCCGGTTCCGGAGATACGCCCCTTTTTTGTCTGTAAATGTGTGTATCTCGGGAAGCGTAGGTCGTAGAGACTCGGGGACAAGTGTGGCGTGTTCAGAAGGGTCGAATTATGGCAGACGGAGCTTGGTTTGAAGCGTCTAGGACGCACGGTTCCGGAGTTATGACCCCCCAAAGTCCCCCCCTAGAAATGAATGGAGTTGGTCCGGAGTTGAAATTTGACCAAGTGTTTTTGTGAAAAAAGTTGTTCCAGGACATGTCTAGGAGCACGTTTCAGGCCATTTGGAGTCGTTTGATACCTATATTGAAGTAGCCAAATTTTGGTTGCACACTTGTGATTTTTCAGCTGGACGTCCATTGGTTAGGGTTAGGCATGCCCCCAGGAGTTGGTTAAGGTTAGTAAAAGAGGACAGGGAGAGGTTAGATAGAGGTTAGGGTTAGGGTTAGGGTTAGGGTAGGATTAGGAGTGACTTATGGTAATTATATATGTCTATATTTTATATAATGTTGAATAACTTTTGCTAGGAAGGTGGTAGAGAGTTGAAAGTGTGACCTACCCCCCATTTGTGGCCACGTGCTTTCCATTGGTAGCAGCCACTTGTGTGCAGGACTTCCGGTTCCGGAGATACGCCCCTTTTTTGTCTGTAAATGTGTGTATCTCGGGAAGCGTAGGTCGTAGAGACTCGGGGACAAGTGTGGCGTGTTCAGAAGGGTCGAATTATGGCAGACGGAGCTTGGTTTGAAGCGTCTAGGACGCACGGTTCCGGAGTTATGACCCCCCAAAGTCCCCCCCTAGAAATGAATGGAGTTGGTCCGGAGTTGAAATTTGACCAAGTGTTTTTGTGAAAAAAGTTGTTCCAGGACATGTCTAGGAGCACGTTTCAGGCCATTTGGAGTCGTTTGATACCTATATTGAAGTAGCCAAATTTTGGTTGCACACTTGTGATTTTTCAGCTGGACGTCCATTGGTTAGGGTTAGGCATGCCCCCAGGAGTTGGTTAAGGTTAGTAAAAGAGGACAGGGAGAGGTTAGATAGGGTTAGGGTTAGGGTTAGGGGTTAGGGTTAGGGTTAGGGTTAGGGTTAGGGGTTAGGGGGGTTAGGGGTTAGGGTTAGGGTTAGGGGTTAGGGTTAGGGTTAGGGTTAGGGGTTAGGTAGGGGGATAAAAACCACTCAAATCGGGGACTTTTGCCAATAACTTTCGATAGGAATGTCGTAGAGAGATGATTGTGGTGTCTACGTGTTCGTCTAGCCGAGCCGGTTTGATAGAGCCCAGGCACGTGCATGTGGGACTTACGGTTCCGGAGATATTGCGGAAAGTCCCCGAAAAATCGGGGACTTTTGGGAATAACTTTTGATAGGAGTGAGGTAGAGAGATGGGAGTGGTATCTACGTGTTCCTGGGGCCGATCCGGGTTGATAGAGACCGGAACCGTGACTGTGTGAATTAGGGTTCTGGAGTTATGGACCGTCAAAGTCCCCCCATAGAAATGAAGTGAAATTTGACCAAGTGTTTTTGTGAAAAAAGTTGTTCCAGGACATGTCTAGGAGCACGTTTCAGGCCATTTGGAGTCGTTTGATACCTATATTGAAGTATCAAAATTTTGGTTGCACACTTGTGATTTTTCAGCTGGACGTCCATTGGTTAGGGTTAGGCATGCCCCCAGGAGTTGGTTAAGGTTAGTAAAAGAGGACAGGGAGAGGTTAGATAGAGGATAGAGGTAGGGGGATAAAAACCACTCAAATTGGGGACTTTTGCCACTAACTTTGGATAGGAATGTCGTAGAGAGATGATTCTGGTGTCTACGTGTCCGTCTAGCCGAGCCGGGTTGATAGAGACCGGAACCGTGCATGTGGGACTTCCGGTTCCGGAGATATTGCGGAAAGTCCCCGAAAAACTGGGGACTTTTGGGACTAACTTTTGCTAGGAGTGAGGTAGAGAGATGGGAGTGGTATCTCCGTGTTCCTGGGGCCGATCCGGGTTGATAGAGACCGGAACCGTGACTGTGTGAATTACGGTTCTGGAGTTATGGACCGTCAAAGTCCCCCCCTAGAAATGAAGTGAAATTTGACCAAGTGTTTTTGTGAAAAAAGTTGTTCCAGGACATGTCTAGGAGCACGTTTCAGGCCATTTGGAGTCGTTTGATACCTATATTGAAGTACCCAAATTTTGGTTGCACACTTGTGATTTTTCAGCTGGACGTCCATTGGTTAGGGTTAGGCATGCCCCCAGGAGTTGGTTAAGGTTAGTAAAAGAGGACAGGGAGAGGTTAGATAGAGGTAAGTGTAAGGTAAGGTAAGTAGGGTAGGGTTAGGGTTAGGGTTAGGGGGTTAGGATTAGGAGTGACTTATGGTAATTATATATGTGTATATTTTAGGGTTAGGGTTAGGGTTAGGGTTAGGATTAGGAGTGACTTATGGTAATTATATATGTGTAGGGTTAGGGTTAGGGTTAGGGTTAGGGTTAGGGTTAGGTAGGGGGGTAAAAACCACTCAAATTGGGGACTTTTGCCACTAACTTTGGATAGGAATGTCGTAGAGAGATGATTCTGGTGTCTACGTGTTCGTCTAGCCCAGCCGGGTTGATAGAGACCGGAACCGTGCATGTGGGACTTCCGGTTCCGGAGATATTGCGGAAAGTCCCCGAAAAACTGGGGACTTTTGGGACTAACTTTTGCTAGGAGTGAGGTAGAGAGATGGGAGTGGTATCTACGTGTTCCTGGGGCCGATCCGGGTTGATAGAGACCGGAACCGTGACTGTGTGAATTACGGTTCTGGAGTTATGGACCGTCAAAGTCCCCCCATAGAAATGAAGTGAAATTTGACCAAGTGTTTTTGTGAAAAAAGTTGTTCCAGGACATGTCTAGGAGCACGTTTCAGGCCATTTGGAGTCGTTTGATACCTATATTGAAGTAGCCAAATTTTGGTTGCACACTTGTGATTTTTCAGCTGGACGTCCATTGGTTAGGGTTAGGCATGCCCCCAGGAGTTGGTTAAGGTTAGTAAAAGAGGACAGGGAGAGGTTAGATAGAGGTAAGTGTAAGGTAAGGTAAGTGATTGTGTTAGGGTCAGGGTTAGGGTTAGGGTTAGGGGGTTAGGGTTAGGGTTAGGATTAGGAGTGACTTATGGTAATTATATATGTGTATATTTTATATAATGGGGTTAGGGTTAGGGTTAGGATTAGGAGTGACTTATGGTAATTATATATGTGTATATTTTATATAATGTTGAATAACTTTTGCTAGGAAGGTGGTAGAGAGTTGAAAGTGTGACCTACCCCCCATTTGTGGCCACGTGCTTTCCATTGGTAGCAGCCACTTGTGTGCAGGACTTCCGGTTCCGGAGATACGCCCCTTTTTTGTCTGTAAATGTGTGTATCTCGGGAAGCGTAGGTCGTAGAGACTCGGGGACAAGTGTGGCGTGTTCAGAAGGGTGGAATTATGGCAGACGGAGCTTGGTTTGAAGCGTCTAGGACGCACGGTTCCGGAGTTATGACCCCCCAAAGTCCCCCCCTAGAAATGAATGGAGTTGGTCCGGAGTTGAAATTTGACCAAGTGTTTTTGTGAAAAAAGTTGTTCCAGGACATGTCTAGGAGCACGTTTCAGGCCATTTGGAGTCGTTTGATACCTATATTGAAGTAGCAAAATTTTGGTTAGGGTTAGGGTTAGGGTAAGACTCCGGGGCGTGGTTTGGGTTAGGTAGGGGGATAAAAACCACTCAAATTGGGGACTTTTTCCACTAACTTTGGATAGGAATGTCGTAGAGAGATGATTCTGGTGTCTACGTGTTCGTCTAGCCGAGCCGGGTTGATAGAGACCGGAACCGTGCATGTGGGACTTACGGTTCCGGAGATATTGTGGAAAGTCCCCGAAAAATTGGGGACTTTTGGGAATAACTTTTGATAGGAGTGAGGTAGAGAGATGGGAGTGGTATCTCCGTGTTCCTGGGGCCGATCCGGGTTGATAGAGACCGGAACCGTGACTGTGTGAATTACGGTTCTGGAGTTATGGACCGTGAAAGTCCCCCCCTAGAAATGAAGTGAAATTTGACCAAGTGTTTTTGTGAAAAAAGTTGTTCCAGGACATGTCTAGGAGCACGTTTCAGGCCATTTGGAGTCGTTTGATACCTATATTGAAGTAGCCAAATTTTGGTTGCACACTTGTGATTTTTCAGCTGGACGTCCATTGGTTAGGGTTAGGCATGCCCCCAGGAGTTGGTTAAGGTTAGTAAAAGAGGACAGGGAGAGGTTAGATAGAGGTAAGTGTAAGGTAAGGTAAGTGATTGTGTTAGGGTTAGGCGAAAGAGAAAGGGTTAGGGTTAGGGTTAGGGTTAGGGGTTAGGGTTTAGGGTTAGGTGAGGGGAAAAGAGGGTTAGGGTTAGGGTTAGGGTTAGGGTTAGGGGTTAGGGTTAGGATTAGGAGTGACTTATGGTAATTATATATGTGTATATTTTATATAATGTTGAATAACTTTTGCTAGGAAGGTGGTAGAGAGTTGAAAGTGTGACCTACCCCCCATTTGTGGCCACGTGCTTTCCATTGGTAGCAGCCACTTGTGTGCAGGACTTCCGGTTCCGGAGATACGCCCCTTTTTTGTCTGTAAATGTGTGTATCTCGGGAAGCGTAGGTCGTAGAGACTCGGGGACAAGTGTGGCGTGTTCAGAAGGGTCGAATTATGGCAGACGGAGCTTGGTTTGAAGCGTCTAGGACGCACGGTTCCGGAGTTATGACCCCCCAAAGTCCCCCCCTAGAAATGAATGGAGTTGGTCCGGAGTTGAAATTTGACCAAGTGTTTTTGTGAAAAAAGTTGTTCCAGGACATGTCTAGGAGCACGTTTCAGGCCATTTGGAGTCGTTTGATACCTATATTGAAGTAGCAAAATTTTGGTTAGGGTTAGGGTTAGGGTAAGACTCCGGGGCGTGGTTTGGGTTAGGTAGGGGGATAAAAACCACTCAAATTGGGGACTTTTGCCACTAACTTTGGATAGGAATGTCGTAGAGAGATGATTCTGGTGTCTACGTGTCCGTCTAGCCGAGCCGGGTTGATAGAGACCGGAACCGTGCATGTGGGACTTACGGTTCCGGAGATATTGCGGAAAGTCCCCGAAAAACTGGGGACTTTTGGGACTAACTTTTGATAGGAGTGAGGTAGAGAGATGGGAGTGGTATCTACGTGTTCCTGGGGCCGATCCGGGTTGATAGAGACCGGAACCGTGACTGTGTGAATTAGGGTTCTGGAGTTATGGACCGTGAAAGTCCCCCCATAGAAATGAAGTGAAATTTGACCAAGTGTTTTTGTGAAAAAAGTTGTTCCAGGACATGTCTAGGAGCACGTTTCAGGCCATTTGGAGTCGTTTGATACCTATATTGAAGTAGCCAAATTTTGGTTGCACACTTGTGATTTTTCAGCTGGACGTCCATTGGTTAGGGTTAGGCATGCCCCCAGGAGTTGGTTAAGGTTAGTAAAAGAGGACAGGGAGAGGTTAGATAGAGGTAAGTGTAAGGTAAGGTAGGGTTAGGGTTAGGGTTAGGTAGGGGGGTAAAAACCACTCAAATTGGGGACTTTTTCCACTAACTTTGGATAGGAATGTCGTAGAGAGATGATTCTGGTGTCTACGTGTTCGTCTAGGCGAGCCGGGTTGATAGAGCCCAGGCACGTGCATGTGGGACTTAGGGTTCCGGAGATATTGCGGAAAGTCCCCGAAAAACTGGGGACTTTTGGGACTAACTTTTGCTAGGAGTGAGGTAGAGAGATGGGAGTGGTATCTACGTGTTCCTGGGGCCGATCCGGGTTGATAGAGACCGGAACCGTGACTGTGTGAATTACGGTTCTGGAGTTATGGAGCGTCAAAGTCCCCCCTAGAAATGAAGTGAAATTTGACCAAGTGTTTTTGTGAAAAAAGTTGTTCCAGGACATGTCTAGGAGCACGTTTCAGGCCATTTGGAGTCGTTTGATACCTATATTGAAGTAGCCAAATTTTGGTTGCACACTTGTGATTTTTCAGCTGGACGTCCATTGGTTAGGGTTAGGCATGCCCCCAGGAGTTGGTTAAGGTTAGTAAAAGAGGACAGGGAGAGGTTAGATAGAGGTAAGTGTAAGGTAGGGTTAGGATTAGGAGTGACTTATGGCAATTATATAGGGTTAGGGTTAGGGTTAGGGTTAGGGTTAGGGTTAGGGTTAGGGGGTTAGGGGTTAGGGTTAGGGTTAGGTAGGGGGATAAAAACCACTCAAATCGGGGACTTTTGCCAATAACTTTCGATAGGAATGTCGTAGAGAGATGATTGTGGTGTCTACGTGTTCGTCTAGCCGAGCCGGTTTGATAGAGCCCAGGCACGTGCATGTGGGACTTACGGTTCCGGAGATATTGCGGAAAGTCCCCGAAAAATCGGGGACTTTTGGGAATAACTTTTGCTAGGAGTGAGGTAGAGAGATGGGAGTGGTATCTACGTGTTCCTGGGGCCGATCCGGGTTGATAGAGACCGGAACCGTGACTGTGTGAATTACGGTTCTGGAGTTATGGACCGTCAAAGTCCCCCCCTAGAAATGAAGTGAAATTTGACCAAGTGTTTTTGTGAAAAAAGTTGTTCCAGGACATGTCTAGGAGCACGTTTCAGGCCATTTGGAGTCGTTTGATACCTATATTGAAGTAGCCAAATTTTGGTTGCACACTTGTGATTTTTCAGCTGGACGTCCATTGGTTAGGGTTAGGCATGCCCCCAGGAGTTGGTTAAGGTTAGTAAAAGAGGACAGGGAGAGGTTAGATAGAGGTAAGTGTAAGGTAAGGTAAGTGATTGTGTTAGGGTTAGGGTTAGGCGAAAGAGAAAATGATGTTAGGGTTAGGGTTAGGGTTAGGGATCGGTTATTCATACAGATAGGAATCCGGACGCAGTGCCGGATTCCCATCTGTTAGTGATGAATCTGGCATTCTGGGTTAGGGTTAGGGTTAGGGTTAGGGTTAGGGGGGGTTAGGGTTAGGGTTAGGGTTAGGGTTAGGGTTAGGTAGGGGGATAAAAACCACTCAAATCGGGGACTTTTGCCAATAACTTTCGATAGGAATGTCGTAGAGAGATGATTGTGGTGTCTACGTGTTCGTCTAGCCGAGCCGGTTTGATAGAGCCCAGGCACGTGCATGTGGGACTTACGGTTCCGGAGATATTGCGGAAAGTCCCCGAAAAATCGGGGACTTTTGGGAATAACTTTTGCTAGGAGTGAGGTAGAGAGATGGGAGTGGTATCTACGTGTTCCTGGGGCCGATCCGGGTTGATAGAGACCGGAACCGTGACTGTGTGAATTACGGTTCTGGAGTTATGGACCGTCAAAGTCCCCCCCTAGAAATGAAGTGAAATTTGACCAAGTGTTTTTGTGAAAAAAGTTGTTCCAGGACATGTCTAGGAGCACGTTTCAGGCCATTTGGAGTCGTTTGATACCTATATTGAAGTAGCCAAATTTTGGTTGCACACTTGTGATTTTTCAGCTGGACGTCCATTGGTTAGGGTTAGGCATGCCCCCAGGAGTTGGTTAAGGTTAGTAAAAGAGGACAGGGAGAGGTTAGATAGAGGTAAGTGTAAGGTAAGGTAAGTGATTGTGTTAGGGTTAGGGTTAGGCGAAAGAGAAGGGTTAGGGTTAGGGGGTTAGGGTTAGGGTTAGGGGGTTAGGGTTAGGGTTAGGGTTAGGGTTAGGGTTAGGGGGTTAGGGTTAGGGTTAGGTAGGGGGATAAAAACCACTCAAATCGGGGACTTTTGCCAATAACTTTCGATAGGAATGTCGTAGAGAGATGATTGTGGTGTCTACGTGTTCGTCTAGCCGAGCCGGTTTGATAGAGCCCAGGCACGTGCATGTGGGACTTACGGTTCCGGAGATATTGCGGAAAGTCCCCGAAAAATCGGGGACTTTTGGGAATAACTTTTGATAGGAGTGAGGTAGAGAGATGGGAGTGGTATCTACGTGTTCCTGGGGCCGATCCGGGTTGATAGAGACCGGAACCGTGACTGTGTGAATTAGGGTTCTGGAGTTATGGACCGTCAAAGTCCCCCCATAGAAATGAAGTGAAATTTGACCAAGTGTTTTTGTGAAAAAAGTTGTTCCAGGACATGTCTAGGAGCACGTTTCAGGCCATTTGGAGTCGTTTGATACCTATATTGAAGTATCAAAATTTTGGTTGCACACTTGTGATTTTTCAGCTGGACGTCCATTGGTTAGGGTTAGGCATGCCCCCAGGAGTTGGTTAAGGTTAGTAAAAGAGGACAGGGAGAGGTTAGATAGAGGATAGAGGTAGGGGGATAAAAACCACTCAAATTGGGGACTTTTGCCACTAACTTTGGATAGGAATGTCGTAGAGAGATGATTCTGGTGTCTACGTGTCCGTCTAGCCGAGCCGGGTTGATAGAGACCGGAACCGTGCATGTGGGACTTCCGGTTCCGGAGATATTGCGGAAAGTCCCCGAAAAACTGGGGACTTTTGGGACTAACTTTTGCTAGGAGTGAGGTAGAGAGATGGGAGTGGTATCTCCGTGTTCCTGGGGCCGATCCGGGTTGATAGAGACCGGAACCGTGACTGTGTGAATTACGGTTCTGGAGTTATGGACCGTCAAAGTCCCCCCCTAGAAATGAAGTGAAATTTGACCAAGTGTTTTTGTGAAAAAAGTTGTTCCAGGACATGTCTAGGAGCACGTTTCAGGCCATTTGGAGTCGTTTGATACCTATATTGAAGTACCCAAATTTTGGTTGCACACTTGTGATTTTTCAGCTGGACGTCCATTGGTTAGGGTTAGGCATGCCCCCAGGAGTTGGTTAAGGTTAGTAAAAGAGGACAGGGAGAGGTTAGATAGAGGTAAGTGTAAGGTAAGGTAAGTAGGGTAGGGTTAGGGTTAGGGTTAGGGGGTTAGGATTAGGAGTGACTTATGGTAATTATATATGTGTATATTTTAGGGTTAGGGTTAGGGTTAGGGTTAGGATTAGGAGTGACTTATGGTAATTATATATGTGTAGGGTTAGGGTTAGGGTTAGGGTTAGGGTTAGGGTTAGGTAGGGGGGTAAAAACCACTCAAATTGGGGACTTTTGCCACTAACTTTGGATAGGAATGTCGTAGAGAGATGATTCTGGTGTCTACGTGTTCGTCTAGCCCAGCCGGGTTGATAGAGACCGGAACCGTGCATGTGGGACTTCCGGTTCCGGAGATATTGCGGAAAGTCCCCGAAAAACTGGGGACTTTTGGGACTAACTTTTGCTAGGAGTGAGGTAGAGAGATGGGAGTGGTATCTACGTGTTCCTGGGGCCGATCCGGGTTGATAGAGACCGGAACCGTGACTGTGTGAATTACGGTTCTGGAGTTATGGACCGTCAAAGTCCCCCCATAGAAATGAAGTGAAATTTGACCAAGTGTTTTTGTGAAAAAAGTTGTTCCAGGACATGTCTAGGAGCACGTTTCAGGCCATTTGGAGTCGTTTGATACCTATATTGAAGTAGCCAAATTTTGGTTGCACACTTGTGATTTTTCAGCTGGACGTCCATTGGTTAGGGTTAGGCATGCCCCCAGGAGTTGGTTAAGGTTAGTAAAAGAGGACAGGGAGAGGTTAGATAGAGGTAAGTGTAAGGTAAGGTAAGTGATTGTGTTAGGGTTAGGGTTAGGGTTAGGGTTAGGGGGTTAGGGTTAGGGTTAGGATTAGGAGTGACTTATGGTAATTATATATGTGTATATTTTATATAATGTTAGGGTTAGGGTTAGGGTTAGGATTAGGAGTGACTTATGGTAATTATATATGTGTATATTTTATATAATGTTGAATAACTTTTGCTAGGAAGGTGGTAGAGAGTTGAAAGTGTGACCTACCCCCCCATTTGTGGCCACGTGCTTTCCATTGGTAGCAGCCACTTGTGTGCAGGACTTCCGGTTCCGGAGATACGCCCCTTTTTTGTCTGTAAATGTGTGTATCTCGGGAAGCGTAGGTCGTAGAGACTCGGGGACAAGTGTGGCGTGTTCAGAAGGGTGGAATTATGGCAGACGGAGCTTGGTTTGAAGCGTCTAGGACGCACGGTTCCGGAGTTATGACCCCCCAAAGTCCCCCCCTAGAAATGAATGGAGTTGGTCCGGAGTTGAAATTTGACCAAGTGTTTTTGTGAAAAAAGTTGTTCCAGGACATGTCTAGGAGCACGTTTCAGGCCATTTGGAGTCGTTTGATACCTATATTGAAGTAGCAAAATTTTGGTTAGGGTTAGGGTTAGGGTAAGACTCCGGGGCGTGGTTTGGGTTAGGTAGGGGGATAAAAACCACTCAAATTGGGGACTTTTTCCACTAACTTTGGATAGGAATGTCGTAGAGAGATGATTCTGGTGTCTACGTGTTCGTCTAGCCGAGCCGGGTTGATAGAGACCGGAACCGTGCATGTGGGACTTACGGTTCCGGAGATATTGTGGAAAGTCCCCGAAAAATTGGGGACTTTTGGGAATAACTTTTGATAGGAGTGAGGTAGAGAGATGGGAGTGGTATCTCCGTGTTCCTGGGGCCGATCCGGGTTGATAGAGACCGGAACCGTGACTGTGTGAATTACGGTTCTGGAGTTATGGACCGTGAAAGTCCCCCCTAGAAATGAAGTGAAATTTGACCAAGTGTTTTTGTGAAAAAAGTTGTTCCAGGACATGTCTAGGAGCACGTTTCAGGCCATTTGGAGTCGTTTGATACCTATATTGAAGTAGCCAAATTTTGGTTGCACACTTGTGATTTTTCAGCTGGACGTCCATTGGTTAGGGTTAGGCATGCCCCCAGGAGTTGGTTAAGGTTAGTAAAAGAGGACAGGGAGAGGTTAGATAGAGGTAAGTGTAAGGTAAGGTAAGTGATTGTGTTAGGGTTAGGCGAAAGAGAAAGGGTTAGGGTTAGGGTTAGGGTTAGGGGTTAGGGTTTAGGGTTAGGTGAGGGGAAAAGAGGGTTAGGGTTAGGGTTAGGGTTAGGGTTAGGGGTTAGGGTTAGGATTAGGAGTGACTTATGGTAATTATATATGTGTATATTTTATATAATGTTGAATAACTTTTGCTAGGAAGGTGGTAGAGAGTTGAAAGTGTGACCTACCCCCCATTTGTGGCCACGTGCTTTCCATTGGTAGCAGCCACTTGTGTGCAGGACTTCCGGTTCCGGAGATACGCCCCTTTTTTGTCTGTAAATGTGTGTATCTCGGGAAGCGTAGGTCGTAGAGACTCGGGGACAAGTGTGGCGTGTTCAGAAGGGTCGAATTATGGCAGACGGAGCTTGGTTTGAAGCGTCTAGGACGCACGGTTCCGGAGTTATGACCCCCCAAAGTCCCCCCCTAGAAATGAATGGAGTTGGTCCGGAGTTGAAATTTGACCAAGTGTTTTTGTGAAAAAAGTTGTTCCAGGACATGTCTAGGAGCACGTTTCAGGCCATTTGGAGTCGTTTGATACCTATATTGAAGTAGCAAAATTTTGGTTAGGGTTAGGGTTAGGGTAAGACTCCGGGGCGTGGTTTGGGTTAGGTAGGGGGATAAAAACCACTCAAATTGGGGACTTTTGCCACTAACTTTGGATAGGAATGTCGTAGAGAGATGATTCTGGTGTCTACGTGTCCGTCTAGCCGAGCCGGGTTGATAGAGACCGGAACCGTGCATGTGGGACTTACGGTTCCGGAGATATTGCGGAAAGTCCCCGAAAAACTGGGGACTTTTGGGACTAACTTTTGATAGGAGTGAGGTAGAGAGATGGGAGTGGTATCTACGTGTTCCTGGGGCCGATCCGGGTTGATAGAGACCGGAACCGTGACTGTGTGAATTAGGGTTCTGGAGTTATGGACCGTGAAAGTCCCCCCATAGAAATGAAGTGAAATTTGACCAAGTGTTTTTGTGAAAAAAGTTGTTCCAGGACATGTCTAGGAGCACGTTTCAGGCCATTTGGAGTCGTTTGATACCTATATTGAAGTAGCCAAATTTTGGTTGCACACTTGTGATTTTTCAGCTGGACGTCCATTGGTTAGGGTTAGGCATGCCCCCAGGAGTTGGTTAAGGTTAGTAAAAGAGGACAGGGAGAGGTTAGATAGAGGTAAGTGTAAGGTAAGGTAGGGTTAGGGTTAGGGTTAGGTAGGGGGTAAAAACCACTCAAATTGGGGACTTTTTCCACTAACTTTGGATAGGAATGTCGTAGAGAGATGATTCTGGTGTCTACGTGTTCGTCTAGGCGAGCCGGGTTGATAGAGCCCAGGCACGTGCATGTGGGACTTAGGGTTCCGGAGATATTGCGGAAAGTCCCCGAAAAACTGGGGACTTTTGGGACTAACTTTTGCTAGGAGTGAGGTAGAGAGATGGGAGTGGTATCTACGTGTTCCTGGGGCCGATCCGGGTTGATAGAGACCGGAACCGTGACTGTGTGAATTACGGTTCTGGAGTTATGGAGCGTCAAAGTCCCCCCTAGAAATGAAGTGAAATTTGACCAAGTGTTTTTGTGAAAAAAGTTGTTCCAGGACATGTCTAGGAGCACGTTTCAGGCCATTTGGAGTCGTTTGATACCTATATTGAAGTAGCCAAATTTTGGTTGCACACTTGTGATTTTTCAGCTGGACGTCCATTGGTTAGGGTTAGGCATGCCCCCAGGAGTTGGTTAAGGTTAGTAAAAGAGGACAGGGAGAGGTTAGATAGAGGTAAGTGTAAGGTAGGGTTAGGATTAGGAGTGACTTATGGCAATTATATAGGGTTAGGGTTAGGGTTAGGGTTAGGGTTAGGGTTAGGGTTAGGGGGTTAGGGGTTAGGGTTAGGGTTAGGTAGGGGGATAAAAACCACTCAAATCGGGGACTTTTGCCAATAACTTTCGATAGGAATGTCGTAGAGAGATGATTGTGGTGTCTACGTGTTCGTCTAGCCGAGCCGGTTTGATAGAGCCCAGGCACGTGCATGTGGGACTTACGGTTCCGGAGATATTGCGGAAAGTCCCCGAAAAATCGGGGACTTTTGGGAATAACTTTTGCTAGGAGTGAGGTAGAGAGATGGGAGTGGTATCTACGTGTTCCTGGGGCCGATCCGGGTTGATAGAGACCGGAACCGTGACTGTGTGAATTACGGTTCTGGAGTTATGGACCGTCAAAGTCCCCCCCTAGAAATGAAGTGAAATTTGACCAAGTGTTTTTGTGAAAAAAGTTGTTCCAGGACATGTCTAGGAGCACGTTTCAGGCCATTTGGAGTCGTTTGATACCTATATTGAAGTAGCCAAATTTTGGTTGCACACTTGTGATTTTTCAGCTGGACGTCCATTGGTTAGGGTTAGGCATGCCCCCAGGAGTTGGTTAAGGTTAGTAAAAGAGGACAGGGAGAGGTTAGATAGAGGTAAGTGTAAGGTAAGGTAAGTGATTGTGTTAGGGTTAGGGTTAGGCGAAAGAGAAAATGATGTTAGGGTTAGGGTTAGGGTTAGGGATCGGTTATTCATACAGATAGGAATCCGGACGCAGTGCCGGATTCCCATCTGTTAGTGATGAATCTGGCATTCTGGGTTAGGGTTAGGGTTAGGGTTAGGGGGGGTTAGGGTTAGGGTTAGGGTTAGGGTTAGGGTTAGGTAGGGGGATAAAAACCACTCAAATCGGGGACTTTTGCCAATAACTTTCGATAGGAATGTCGTAGAGAGATGATTGTGGTGTCTACGTGTTCGTCTAGCCGAGCCGGTTTGATAGAGCCCAGGCACGTGCATGTGGGACTTAGGGTTAGGGTTAGGGTTAGGGTTAGGTAGGGGGATAAAAACCACTCAAATTGGGGACTTTTTCCACTAACTTTGGATAGGAATGTCGTAGAGAGATGATTCTGGTGTCTACGTGTTCGTCTAGCCGAGCCGGGTTGATAGAGACCGGAACCGTGCATGTGGGACTTACGGTTCCGGAGATATTGTGGAAAGTCCCCGAAAAATTGGGGACTTTTGGGAATAACTTTTGATAGGAGTGAGGTAGAGAGATGGGAGTGGTATCTCCGTGTTCCTGGGGCCGATCCGGGTTGATAGAGACCGGAACCGTGACTGTGTGAATTACGGTTCTGGAGTTATGGACCGTCAAAGTCCCCCCTAGAAATGAAGTGAAATTTGACCAAGTGTTTTTGTGAAAAAAGTTGTTCCAGGACATGTCTAGGAGCACGTTTCAGGCCATTTGGAGTCGTTTGATACCTATATTGAAGTAGCCAAATTTTGGTTGCACACTTGTGATTTTTCAGCTGGACGTCCATTGGTTAGGGTTAGGCATGCCCCCAGGAGTTGGTTAAGGTTAGTAAAAGAGGAGGGTTAGGGTTAGGGTTAGGGTTAGGATTAGGAGTGACTTATGGTAATTATATATGTGTATATTTTATATAATGTTGAATAACTTTTGCTAGGAAGGTGGTAGAGAGTTGAAAGTGTGACCTACCCCCCATTTGTGGCCACGTGCTTTCCATTGGTAGCAGCCACTTGTGTGCAGGACTTCCGGTTCCGGAGATACGCCCCTTTTTTGTCTGTAAATGTGTGTATCTCGGGAAGCGTAGGTCGTAGAGACTCGGGGACAAGTGTGGCGTGTTCAGAAGGGTCGAATTATGGCAGACGGAGCTTGGTTTGAAGCGTCTAGGACGCACGGTTCCGGAGTTATGACCCCCCAAAGTCCCCCCCTAGAAATGAATGGAGTTGGTCCGGAGTTGAAATTTGACCAAGTGTTTTTGTGAAAAAAGTTGTTCCAGGACATGTCTAGGAGCACGTTTCAGGCCATTTGGAGTCGTTTGATACCTATATTGAAGTAGCCAAATTTTGGTTGCACACTTGTGATTTTTCAGCTGGACGTCCATTGGTTAGGGTTAGGCATGCCCCCAGGAGTTGGTTAAGGTTAGTAAAAGAGGACAGGGAGAGGTTAGATAGAGGT
>CM077804.1:27897681-28013017 GCA_039737535.1 Lagodon rhomboides | reverse complement strand
CTAACCACCTCCTGGGGGATCAGTTTTACCAAAAATACTCAAATTGTCACTCCCATTCGTCTAAATGGGAGTTTTCATTTGCTGATAACTTTTGATAGTAACATCGTACAAAATTCATTCTGGTACCAATGGAAAGCGTGTGGCTACAAATTGGGGGGGGGGGGGGGTTGACAAACTTTCAAAGAATTAGCACCTAAGGAAAAAAATGAGCACCCCAAAGTTTGACATCAAAGGTTTCCCATCATCCAATCACAATGAAACCTATATGAGCAGATTCAGCATATCCCAAACAGGGGGGGTAGCCCAACCTTCAAGAATCTCACTCATTCACAGACAAATGAGCAAGCATTTGAAAAGTGGCGCTTATCCCTATTATCCTAACCCTAACACTATTAAATAAGATATTTCATATGCATCTTAAATTTTTTTTTTTTTTTTTAAGTATTTTTTTGGCCTTTAATGGCTTTATTGATAGGACAAGCTGAAGATATGACAGGAAATGGGAGGAGAGAGAGGGGGAGTGACATGCAGCAAAGGGTCCCAGGCCGGGAGTCGAACCTGGGTCCGCTGCAGCGAGGACTTAGCCTCTGTACATGGGACGCCCGCTCTACCAAGTGAGCTAAACGGCGCCCCATATGCATCTTTAATAATTATTAAAAACAATTTCATATGTATTTTTCTAGAATTAAAAACACACATACCTTAAAAGATTAAAAACATGAAATGTCATACTTACCTTTAAATTATTTAAAAACCATTCCAAACTTACATTGATTACAATTATTTACTTTCTATTAATTAAAAACAAATTTCGTAATTAAAAACATTAATTTCATATCTATTCTAAAAAAAAACAATTCATCATAATCTAATTCATTTATCTGAAAATTTAAAAACCTACAATGTATACCTAATTAAAAGAAAAGGCGAGAAGGAAGGAGAATCTACGGAACGGAAAAACAAATCCGGGGAGGGCATAAATAGGAGGCAGGAAGGTGGGCCAGCTCATTCTTACACAGACACTGAAGGAGACACATTATCCAGCATTTGAGGACCAGCCTTTCAGTTTGTTGTTTTGTTTGCCAGGCCTGAAGAAGATCTTTCCATAGGTCGAAACGTCGCTGTCGGTACACATTTATTTTGTTTCACATAAAAAAAAATTTAAAAAACAAAAAAATTCATTAAAAAAAAATTAATTCTGCTTATTGCTTTACTTCATTAATTTCATCACCTTTATTTCATTAATTTCATCATTTTTTTTCATATATAATTAAAAACAATATAAAATTAATTCACATATCTACCTTAAAAAACTACAATATAAATATAAGACACTATAATTAAATAAATACACCGTTACAATACAAATTCATCAAGGACGGATGGAGAGAAGTGCGCTATGGGCACAGACGCCAGCGCTTCCATGAGCCCGGCTGGGCCAGAATGCGACGCGATCAGCTGGGGACCAGATGGAAGCAACCGTAGCAGGATAGTGCTGGGAGTAAAAAAACTTTTCACGGGCATTCCGATGGACATAACGGGGTCGGCGTAAAAGTCTGTGCTGTCTGATGGCTGCAATGCATGTTGGAGTGGTGGAGTTGTTGAGACTTAGTAGCTGCAGGGCGCAGTATTTCAGCATCGAGCCAGGTGACAGTAAGGTTAGCCTGGTGCAAGTTGTTAGCCATGCACAGAGTTGGAGAAATATCCAGGTGAATGGAAGCATTGAGGCTAGCCAGGAATGGTAGTAGTCCTAGGCAAGGCAAATCAAGGCAAGGCAAGGCAAGTTTATTTGTATAGCACAATTCATACACAAGGCAACTCAAAGTGCTTTACAGGATCATAAGAAGACATTAAAAATTGCATATAAAAAAACATTTAAAAACAAATAAGAATACATCAAGAAACAAAACATTAAAACAAGGTAAGCGAAGGATAAGTAGGCTAAGATACAGGACTAGAAAATAAAAATCACAGTGTAGTTAAAAGCTTTAAAATGGCTTCAGTGAAAAGCAGCGGCAAACAGAAAGGTCTTCAGTCTTGCTTTAAAAGAGGTGAGAGTTGGAGCAGACCTGCAGTTTTCAGGGAGTTTGTTCCAGATATGTGGCGTATAATAACTGAACGCTGCTTCTCCATGTTTAGTTCTGACTCTAGGGACTGAAAGCAGACCTGTACCTGAAGACCTCAGAGGTCTGGATGGTTCATAACTTGGCAGCAGATTAGAAATATATCTTGGCCCGAAACCGTTCAGTGCTTTATAAACCAAGAGCAGGATTTTGAAATCTATTCTTTGACAGACAGGAAGCCAGTGTAAAGATCTAAGAACTGGAGTGATGTGATTTACTTTTTTGGTTCTTGTCAGGACTCGAGCAGCAGCGTTCTGAATCAGCTGCAGCTGTCTGATGGATTTTTTAGAGAGTCCTGTAAAGACACCATTACAGTAGTCGAGTCTGCTGAAGATAAATGCATGGACAGGTTTTTCCAAATCCTGTTGAGACATAAGTCCTTTTATCCTGGATACATTCTTAAGGTGATAGTAGGCTGACTTTGTAATCATCTTAATGTGGCTGCTGAAATTCAGGTCTGAGTCCATGATTGCTCCGAGGTTTCTGGCTTGGTTTGTAGTTTTCAACGTTACAGACTGAAGCTGAGCCAAGACTTTTAGTCGTTCTTCCTTGGCTCCAAAAACAATTATTTCAGTCTTGTCTTTGTCTAACTGAAGAAAACTCTGACACATCCAATCGTTGATTTGTTCAATGCATCTACTCAGCGTTTGTATGGGATTATAGTCCCCTGGTGATATGGTTATATAAATTTGTGTGTCATCTGCATAACTATGGTAACATATCTTGTTGTTTTCCATTATCTGAGCTAGAGGAAGCATGTAAATGTTGAATAGTAGGGGCTCCAGAATGGAGCCCTGGGGTACTCCGCTTGTCCTAGGCATAAGCTGAGCCACACCGAGGCAAAATAGCAGGCTGTACCGTTAGAAGACCTCCCAGCAACACAGCAGCGATGGTAAGTCTGGGTGTGAGCCCCCACCATGTATTATTATTAAAAATGAGTGGAAAGGTTATGATCTTTTAAATATAACCATCAAGAGTGAAATCAAGTCATTTTGATGCAGAAACAACCTTTCGGTCACAAGGTAGGAGCTGCAATCACTTTTTGGCAGGTGAGATATAGCCTTTCATGAGTTGTATTGGCCATTCAAAGGAATTTCAATAGGTAAAAAGGACTGGATTGGTTATAACCTTTCAAATATATCAAGAGTGTAATCAAGTCATGTTGATGCAGAAACAACATCTCGGTCACAAGGTAGGAGCTGCAGTCACTTTTTGGCAGGTGTAATACTGCCTTTTATGAGTTGTATTGTCCATTTAAAGGAATTTAACCAGGTAAAAAGGACTGGATTTGTTATCATCTTTCGATTATAACCATCAACAGTGACATCAAGTCATTTTGATGCAGACACAACTTTTTGGTAACAAGGTAGGAGCAGAAATTATTTTGGCAGGTGAAATATAGCCTTTTATGACTTGTATTGTCTATTTAAAGGAATTTAACCATGTAAAAAGGACTGGATTGGTCATAATCTGTCAAATATGACCAGGGTTAGGATTAGGGGGGGGGTTAACAACTTTCAGTCGCAAGGTAGTAGCTGCAGTCACTTTTTGGCAGGTGAAATACTGCCTTTAATGAAACCAATGCACACTTCTTTGTATTTGAAATAATAATATTCATTTAATTTCTTGATGAAGCCACTTGTCATATATAAATTAGCAACACCTGGGCTCAATACTGAGCAACCTCAATTAACCTGCCTGACCACCCACCAACATCCGGTTCAGGTCAGAACACAAAAGGAAATACTGACGCCTAGCAGATACAATGTTTATAAATAAAACATGGCTGCTACAGATGGCTTGTGGCAGGAAAGATTTCCTGTATCTGTTGCTATGACAGTGAAGCTGAAGCAGCCATTTGGAGAAGGTGCTACCTAAAGGTGAACCCAAATGCAGACTCAGGGAGGCAGGATAAGGGGGGAACAAAAGGCAAGCTTTATTAAACAAAAGACAAAACCTACAAAAACCTGGAGCAGAAATTAAAATGAATCCAAGGACCAAAAAACAAAGTAGCAACTAAAACAGTTAAACAAAGTGGAAACAAAAAGGCAAAGTAAAAATCAAACAAAGGAAAAACCACAAATCAAAGTCCAGAAACATACCATGGAGACAGGAGATACGAGAGGAACCACAGGGAAGCTCGAGGAGGCCATCACACAGACACCAACAATGAACTGACCAGGAGTGCATGGGGAAGAAAGGCTTAAAACACAGACACACTGATGAGGGGACGAGGAACAGGTGAGAAGAGAAGAGGGAAGAGGAGAGGTGAGATAACGAGGGGGGAGGCACAGAGGAGAAAGCATAGAGGAAACAATACTGACAGACAGAGGGAGACAAACATGCAAGGAGGAAGGGGAAAAGACAAAGGGAAAAACATAGGAGACACTGAAAAGGAAGAAGAGAACAAGAGGGCATAGAATCAAAACATAAGATAAAACAAGACAAAACAAGAAGACATGACAAGTTCATTATTTAAAAACAATTTCATTTTATTAAAAACAGTTTTATTTTATTTTTTTTGTTTTTTCTTTCCTCATTTTTGGAAAGCTCTTTTAGTTCAGGGTTAAACTTTTTATTTAATTAAAAAACAAAAGAGAAAAATTGTTTAAAAATTACAAATCATCTAAACACTAAATAATAAATATATAAAAAACAAAAGGACAACAACATGGATGGTTTGGCATGGGTGCGGTATGGCAAGAGGCGACAGTGAATCCGCTAACCGCCGTTGGGACCAGGGGTAAGGGCAGTCGCAGGGATGGAAGGACAGTGCACCGTCCTTCTCCTTCGGGAGGAGGAATGAAGTCACCAACCCTAACCCTCCTCTAACCCTAACACTAATTTTTACAAGTGCCGACAAACCGTTTGGGGCGACTGTTAAAGTTGTGCTTCTGGTGAGCTGACACAGTAAGTTACTGATTTTATTTTAAATAAAAACACGACACAATACTTATTTCAAACCACGGTCAGATTCAATGTCTTGACGCACTACAGTCACAAACTTACACTTATTTGAATCGTCTCATATCACAGTTTATAGTAACATAGAGTTTATCGTTATTGATCAGGTCAAGATTTCACTGGAGCGTGCACACCTGAAGTTACCTACTGACATTACCTGCTGACCTACTTGACATGCTCCTTCTACTGATGCCCGTTGTAGTGCAACTATGTGCTTAGCAGGAGTAACAAAGGGAGGGGAAAGATTAACACTGGTAAGAGACAGAGTAACAGAGTTTGACAGGAAATGGGGGCGAGACAGACAACATGGAGATATGACAAACAGGTTGAAATCAAACTTGCTGCAGCGACACACACACACATCATCTGATGAGCTTCAAACAGCATGTTTGTGTTTCAGTGAGACAGACAGACAAACATACACACAGACAGACAGAGTATCTGTAAAGACAGATAGTTTTGTTTGTTTGTTTGTCTATAGTCAAAGCTGCCAAAATAATAAAAACATGTCGAGCTTCAGTTTCTGTTTTCTGATGATAAGGCAGCACTGACGTCACTTCCTCCTCTGAGACAAAAAAGCACAGATCCAACTGAGACACACACACACAAACACACACACAGAGTCAGCTTTTTGTTTTCTGTAGTGCTAAATGTGTTGTAACCATGGTGACAAGGGGTTGCCATGGGGATGCTGCCGCTGTCTGTCGTTTGGTCTATGACATTACAAACCAAAGCACCGGCCACTACATTTTGTCAATTAATTCTAAATGTGTGTGTGTGTGTGTATGTGTGTGTGTGGTTCCTTCCTGTCTGGATTCCTGACGTGAATGTTGAATCGTCTCAGTCTTGGTTGAGAGTTCTGAGGTCAGTCAGTCGACCTTTGAGTTACGATTGTTTTATCAGTCATGTGATCAGCTGGTCCTGCTAACATCGTGTTTTTGCCTGGTCCTGATGACGTCAGCTGGTCCTGATGATGTCATGCAAACTGCTAACAGGAGTTTTTCAAAACTCCTCTGAGCAGGTTGTCGCCTTCTTACTTTATCGATAGTAATATGTTGTGGTTTCTTTCTTGTGACAAATGTACTTATTGTGAGTCACTTTGGACTGCTTTGGTTGTCTCCTTCACAGTAACCCAGCAAAAATAAACCTGAAGTCTGCTTATGAGGGGTTCTACATTTAATGTGAAAAGCTACTTTACATTTTGTGAAGGAGACAAAGTGCTGTGAGTTTTATTGTGAAGGAGACAAAGTCGTGTGAGTTTTATTGTGAAGGAGAAAGCAGGAGAATCATTATTTAGAATAATTATTTCAGCTGGCTGCCTGATTCTTTCTGCTTTGATGAAAATTATTCTTGAGGGTTGAATTTCTCGTTAAGATGTTTTTTCTTCGTTGCAGAGAAACTTTCAGAGAGAAGTCTCATTTCACATGGAGCTCTGAAGTCTGTGGCTGATTGTTAACGAGGGTCTTGAAGCTTAACGAGGCGTTGAGCTCGTTAATGTCTGAGACTCTGACACAAAGAAAAAACAGGGAGGTCTTTTTCATTCACCTCAGTTGATTTGTTACAATCACTTTTTTCTACATTTAATATTTATTTTATGTCATATAGAGAAAAAAAGCTTCATTGATCCTGAATGAAGGAAAATAAATAAACAGCAAACATGAAGAAAAACGGTTAAATTAGACATTAAATGAAAAACATTTCAATAAAATTTTACTCAGGGAGAAAATAACTGAAGTGATTCTGAATGATTAAACAACATGGCCATTTTCAATTCATCAAGCTTTAGCCACAACAACCACATTACAACAAAAGTTCTGAAACTTTTTAAATCTCCAAAATACTCGAGGGTAAAAACAATGAATGTTTGTTCTCTGACATCATACAAACAACAACAACATACAAACAAACAAACACACTCAAACAACAGAGTATGAGCAGGTTTACTGTCCAAACTATTTAATCTACACAGACACAACAATGACTTGGGACGAGCACCGAGCGATGGCAGCGAGGGTAAAACCAATGAATGACATACAAACAATCAACAGCAACACACAAAAAACCAAACAACAGAGTCAGAGCAGGAGGCTGCAGGAATTCAAACTAAACATTAAACATCGTCTGAGGTGTGTCTTACTATCAGAAGACCTGTCTCACTCTCAGATCTGTGTCACTGTCAGACCTGTCTCACTCTCAGAAGACTCATTCCACTGTCAGAGCTGTCTCACTGTCCGAAGACCTGTCTAAGTCTCACATGACCTGTCTCACTCTCAGACCTGTCTCACTAATATACCTGTCTCACTGTTGGACCTATCTCAATGTTGTATCTGCCTCACTTAGATTATATTTCACACTCTCAGACATGTCTCACTCTCACATGACATTTCTCAATGTCAGACCTGTCTCACTGTCAGAGTTATAGTCTGCTCATATTTCATATTGATGACAGAATTTTTGGGATACATCACCACGGTAACCACTGGTGACAGTACAGCCTATTGGAAACTGTTGTGTTTCCATGGTGACACTAAAGGAGAGCAGACGAGAGGATAATTGTGTTTCAGGAAACACTTTAACCAATCACAGCTGGAATGACAGGCGGTGTGTGTGTGTGTGTGTGTGTGTGTGTGTGTGTGTGTAGAGGGGGTAATGGGTGTATTTTGCGTCGTCATGCTGACTGCAGCTCATTAACCAGCTTTCATCATCGTAACATGAAAACAGAGAGAGGAGAAAATACTTCAATATAACAGCTCGGCCTCTCTCTCCCTATTATTCTTTACTCTCCGTCTCCAGACTGAAACAACTCAATTTCACCCCTCACTAACACTGACTAAGGTGTGTGTGTGTGTGTGTGTGTGTGTGTGCGACCAGCAGTCATTTAAAACAATGACAAACTGCCATAGAGAGGAGAAAGAAAATGATAAAAGATTAATTCAGACTTCAGAGTCAGGATTTCTTTATGAAACATTCTGTTTGAAAATTTTGATGAAAAACCTTCAGAAGTGTTTGTGTGTCATACAGACAGCCAACGATCAGTCAATAATGAGATATCACACAGTAGATCAGATTTAGTCTGTAAGAACATTCAGATTATGACTGAGTAAGACCTTTTTACTTTGATTTGACTGTATTTGTCTCAGTTCAGAGACATCACTTTGCAGACACATCAGGTGTGTAAAGAAGTCTAAATGCCACTAAACATTCCGTCTTCCCTACGTGAATGTTTACAACCAAGATCTTTGACATCTTCTTTAACTGAGTCTGTAATTCTGTTAGAACAAGATGGACGTGGACTCTCTCATCAGCTTCACCATCCATGTCAACACTCAGCTGAAAGAGGGGAGAAAGGAGAGAGGACAAGTTATGCTCAACTAACTCCTTCTAACCACAGTTCTCCAACATCTCCATTCATGTGGAATGTCCTCCTCCTCTGACATTTTCTTCATTGAAAATGCATCGACAGCTGTAGTTTGACAGACATCTCATCAGCCTTTGAGCACCTGGAGGGGAAATCGTTTTCGCCCAGTTTTATCTCAGAGACGTTCCCCTTCAGGTCAGGATTAAGAGAAGGATGAATGGATAACAGATTTATTAAAAGTGGACATTATGAAGATCCTGTTATTCAGTTTCAGTAGAGCCTTGTCTGTACTGATCTTGTCTATATTGATAACACACTTAGACATACTAGAAAAGCCACGATGGTGTATATCAGGGGTTTCACAGGCATCTACAGAACCAGCTGTTCAAATTGTTTCCTTTCTGGATCTGTTGTCACCATCAGCAGGTTCCAGAATAACTTCAGCACAGACCTGTTTGCTAACATCTTATTCAAAGTTATACTGCCACGTTTCACAGCTCCCTGACTCTCTCCAGAGAAACAGACACATTTTACTTCTGCTGTCCTGACCCTGAACAGCAGTTAATCTTTGAGGTGGGTACTGCCAATGTGGGGTAAGAGTCATCCTGCCCCATGCTCAGATAATAACCTCCATCCTGTTTCACAAGCTCTTCCCAGTGAAAACGGTTTATGAACTATTTTTCTCCTGTAGACATTCCACTTTACTTGACCTCTGGTTGTCCATTGCATGTCTTGATTTCCTCATCACAGTCCTGCCTCTCTCAGGTCTTCATCCCTCCTGGTGACACATCTTCCTGAACTCCATCACTGGTATGCCTCCATCAGAGCAGAACAATAATTATTGCACTTTATTGTAGATAGTTGGACCCAAAAGTGGACAACGAAACAGGGAGTTGAGTGAAAGGTCATTTATTGGGCTTCAACAAGGTTACTGCAGGTTAGGGTGAGATGAAACTCGGACTTGTGTCTCCATCTGAGAGGTAGAAGGAGGAGGAGAGGTTGCTCACAGTGTCGCTGGTGGACTACGTGGCATGTAGAGGCTCAGGTGAGCGCGGGGCAAGGCTGTCGGCTGCAGAGGTGCAGACTCAGAGAGCTGGATTGCTGGAATCAGAGCCACTGGTAGACCGGAATGCTGGTGACCACTGGAGACAGAAGAAAGCAATATTCTATATCTTGAAGAGAAAACAAAAAAACAATGGCGGTTACTCCAGAAGGCGAGTTAGCCGGAGTAATGTATCACATCTGGCTGACGAAATCATCTGGCAGCAGGTAGCATGGAAAGCAAGGATTATCAGCAGGTACTGACTGCAAACCTGCTGCAGGTGCATGCGAGTCAGAAGCTCTGGTGAAAGGAAAACTCCGCCCAGCATCTATGTTAGTACAACAGAAAGCAAAAAAAAAACAAGCACAAATATTCACCACAGAATTATGAGATTGTCACAGTAATGCCTCAAAACTCACTGAACCAGACTTTGACTTCGCCTCATATTCAGTTGATTTGAAGACACTAAGGGTTTTAGCTGGAGTGGATTTTTTTATGAATGTAAAACCCTTGCCGTCTCATTTACACCTCCACCAGGGATTAGCAGTTATACATAAAACATGTGTTAAATGTTCTTTGATATCTGCTGGTAATTTGAATTAATTTAATTAGTGGTAAAGCTTCACTCTGCTGCCAACAGGGGAAATTATTTATTTATTTTCTGAATTCCTGCCAGTCATTAAGCTTTAAGAATTACTGCAGATTCATCTTGTAAATTCTGAGTTTGTAGTGAAACCACCGTTCTGCTGAATCCGTCTATTTTCACTACAAATCAAAGACTGACAGTCTCAAAAGATTGAATTCTTAAACACAAACATCATCTGATGTTTTTAATAATGACGTGTTCATCAGTAATCTGTGTCACTAATCTCCAATCAACCGTCAGTAATCAGTCATATCCATCACAAGGAGAGAACTTCACCCCATCTCATAGCTCTGTTGTCCAATCATTCTCTATGGGCGGAGCTAAACTTTGAATAATGAAGTGGATAGTCAGAGACAAGTTTGTCTCCTCTGAAAGGTCGACGAGTTAACACACAATCCATCCTGTCAATATTAGCTCAGTGTGTGTGTGTGTGTGGATTATAGCAAAGAAAGAATTACTGATATCAGCTCATACAAACACACATGTTCGAAACGCACACATTTTCTTCATCACGATGAGAGACAAAGGAGGCGTGCGTGTGTCGATGTGTGTCTGTGTGTGTCTGTGAATATTCTCATTCATCCAGGTCATAGTTATCTCAAGGAAATTGAATCGAACGCAACTGGATTTGGTTTTTGTCTTTGAAGACGTTTCACCTCTCATCCAAGAGGCTTCATCAGTGTGTGTGTGTGTGTGTGTGTGTGTGTGTTTTGATGACAGACACACACACATAGAATATACAGTACAGCTGCCATTAGCTCACTAACGGATGTTTGACTGTGACAACACAACACACACACACGGACACACACACACACACAGAGTATTTTAGCTGAGTATGAGAGTGTGTTTAATCTTGCAGTACTGGAATTATCTGATGTAGTACTAATACTACAGTAGTGCTGACAGTGTGTGTGTGTGTGTGTGTGTGTTGACAGGTGTTAGTCTTGCATATGTGAACAGAGTTTTATAAAGTCTTTTTCGCTCCAAATGAAGCAGCATATAATCTGATCAACTGCCTCCAGCGATGTCACTCAGTGTTGCATTGTGGGTAATGTAGGCTCCAGGTTTTGCTATGTCATCACACTACTGTGACACTATTGGACTCATCATGGATAGTTTGAAAACAAACAGCAAAACAGAGATATCACCATTTATTCCACATGTTCTTCCTGTTTAAATCCTGGAAGCTACATTACCCACAATGCTACTGAGTCACCAAGTGACATCACAGGTGATCGATGTCTGCTGGCACTAGGATGAGGCAACAGCTGGGTCCGACCCTGGAGGTTAACTCTGAACCCCCATCATGTGTGATGATGTCAGGAGGTGGAAGCAGTCATCCTGTTCATACTTTAACTGTTTCTTTCTTGTTAAGTTTTCTTTTTGTTGTTGGCCCAAAAACAATTCAGCTTGTCTCTATACAAATAATATATAATACATTGTTATTATTATTGTTATTATATTGTTGTTGCTGTTGTTGGGTGAGGGTTGTGTCACACCCATGGAAAACATATGAGCTACAAAACAAAGACACCCATGTATCCACATGTGCAACACATACATACACACGCACAAACACGCGCGCGCGCACACACACACACACACACTCTGAACTGGGAGGCGTCTCTCTGATCTGAGAGCGGCTCTATTTACCGGAGCTTTAATCGGTTTGTACCGGAGAGTGAGAGAGAGAGAGACAGACAGACAGACAGACAGGCAGACAGACAGAGAGAGAGAGATTCCGTGACCGGAACACGCCTCTCTCTCTCTCTCTCTCTCTCTCTCTCTCTCTCTCTCTCTCTCTCTCTCTCTCTCTCTCTCTCTCTCTCTCTCTCTCTCTCTCTCTCTCTCTCTCTCTCTACAGACGTCGCTTCACCGCCGCCGCCGCCGCCGTGACTCTCCGGTCTCTCCTGTCTGTCGGTATCTGGGCGTCAGTGTCGTCAGTCCGTAGTGTTTGGACCTCCACCGGACGGGAGGATGATGTGATCTGCGGACCTCAGTGAGGAGCGAGCCGACATTCAGGACGTGACCGGACCGGAGAGGGGCGGCAGTCCCGCCGGTCAGAGGAGCCCCTTACCGGGACAGAACCTAGAGAGGCTCCGCAGGTCGGTAGGTGACACATACCGGGAGTGAACTCGTTAATTTACCCGTTAATAACCCGTGACATTCCTGCATCAGTACTGATACTCACAGCTGTGAGCACAAGTAGTCATATGAGTATTAGTATTTCATCCTGAATGTTAAAGATGATTTATTTAGTTGAACATATTGATGAATGGTTTGATTATAGAAAATCGACCCGTTTGTTATGATGAGCAGACATCATGCTCTTGTTTTTAGGTGGATTGTGCCTTTAGTTGACAGTGAGGAGATGAGGGAGGTCTGCAGCTGGATTCAGAACTGGACACTTTATAACCTCTGACATGTTCTTCAGCACACTGTGAAAAGTCCATAGATGAAGCTGTGACATCAGTCGGTGTTATCTGTGAGTGACTCTGATGGTTCAGATATCTCAGTCATGTTAATTAATATGTTGTTTGTGGCTTTGCAGGCCTCAGAGGTTCCTCTTCATTATAGTTAATATTATAATTTTGTTTAAAGCTGTAAATGTTAGGGTTAGCCCTAACCCTGAGACCTGAAGGTCCTGCTTCAACAACAAACATCATGACTTAAGTTTCCAACACATGAAACAAAACAGCTGAGTCAGATTTTACAAAAGCCATAAACATCTCAACAAAAACATTATTTATTTTATTCTACAAACTATAGAACATCATGTGTACACATATTATTACACAAGTACTCAGTAGTATTTACTACATTATTACATAATTACTCAGTAGACTTTAATAAATTATCTTATGGTAATCAGTAGTTGGATCTCAGACTTTTAATGTCGCTTGACTGGTTCTGACCTCACTCCCTGTAAACGTCACCAGCCGACGGTCTCGGCTGATAATTATGACTCCACTTGTGTTACTTTGTTTCTGTTTGTCTGTAACTGGTTGAATGTGTTCATTGAATGTGTTCATTGAATGTGTTCATGATAATCCTTTTTCAATAATAATAACAATTATTATAATAAATAACGATGATAATATTAATTAGAATAAAAATAATAACAATCGTTATAATAATGATTTAGAGTCACCATAGAATTGAAGGAGTTTAAAAAGTTGTTCCCCAGCAGCAGCCGGATCAATTTCAAGTATTGATGAAGTATCAATGTGTTTTTATTTAATATTAATCAAGGAGGTGTTGGTAGTGATGCTACTTTTTATAATGTATTGATTTTGCATTAATTAGTTATTGATGCAGCATTTATGTGGTGGTGCTTGATTGCATATTGATGATTTAGAGAATGAAGTATTGATGAGGTAGTGATGTAGTGTTAATACTGTCATGTTTGACTTCCAAAAGCAGGAAACGGAAAAATTTCCATCTTTTTTATTCATTCAGCTGTTTTAAGAGTTTTTCTTTTTTTTTAGTTCAGTTTTTTCTTTTCTGCAGTAACAGAATAAGATGTTAATTTGACAGACAATTTCTAATAAGTTTTCATTTTTCTCTGATCAGACTCACTTCTGCTGAAACTGAATTTTTTATTATTTTTATTATTATTATTATTATTATTTCCTAACATCTGCAGTTTTTTTTTATCTTAATCATTTCTTTATGTTACCTTCATCTCTACTGTAACTCTAAATTCATTCTGAATTCAGATGTTTTGTGACCCACTCAGGTGAGTGCATTCTGGGTATTTGATCTGAAGCAGTGCATTTTGGGTATTTGAGCCTGTGATTATTACTTCTCATTGGTCCGTCTGTCTGTCAGGTGGCGTTGTCATCATGATGTTGCCAGTCTCAAGGTTTAAAGGTCAGCCAGTTGGCATGGTAACCACCGCAACACCTTGGTTGTCTGTCAGCAGTGACGCTGCCCCCCACTGGCTCTGGTTGGCCAGCTGGTCAGCTGCAACATACCAGGCCACACCCCCTCTGGTCTTCTACCCCCCAGCTGTGTGGATACCTGAACACACACACCTGATCCAGGTAACACACACATGCAGACACACACACACACCTGGTATAGGTAACAGTAAATGTTTTTACGCTGTAAAAACCCAAATGTTTCTCAGCTTTAGACTTCAGTCTTCGGTGTTAATGAGCTGCCATTTTGTTTAACATCAGTCTCAAAGCTTCACTCTCATTGGTTATCCATCAGTCTCAAAGCTTCACTCTCATTGGTTATCTATCAGTCTGCAGAGCATTCGCTTCAAACTCTTCAAAATCTGCTTTCAATTTTCAGTTTGAGTAGTTTTGACTAATCACATTCAGCGGGCTTGGGTTTCACGCAGGTGAGCAGCTGTCCACAGTGGAAGAGGCAGAACACTGTGTTTGAAATGTAACCCAGAGCCCATCAGCTGACCTCCATTCACTTACTACACAAGTTACTAATCAGACCGTTATCAATGAGTGGCGCACAAAAGAGGATATCTGCTATCCAGAGATCCGCTGACTCAGCAGAGAAACATCAGTTGTTTCCTCAGAGGAATCGTCACAGTCTGTTCTCCTGACGCTGTGACTGAGCAGAGTGTTGAAGCTGTGTCACCACTGTACGAACTTACTGACGCCTACGTGGTAACCATAGCAACCTCAACAGATAGAATTGTGATATCTGGACACAACAATCTGATCCGACCACAAACAAGTAACAGAGCGAACACTCAGATGTTTCAGATGTGATCTGAGAGACAAGTCTGAGAAAACGACCACAGTCGAGATGACCCACTGAAGAGTTAATTTACTGCAGGAGGTGTTGAGCTGATTGGAGACAGGTAAGCAGACCTCGCCCACAGCAAAGACACTGAGACTGTGAGTACATCGCTTAGTTTATTCCTGATTATTTTTTTAAATCATTCTGAAAAATCACACATGTAAATCTGAAGACAGCACATGTTTCATCTCTTCTGTTTATGTGATAAAATCTATAAAATCTAGTTTAGAGATAATTGAGTGTATCAGTCGTCACGTCCCTGCTTCACTCTGTTCCTCTGCTAAAATCTGTGAAACTCACGTTTGCAGGGTTAAAACAGTTTAATTCAGTGTGTCAGTCCTCTGGTTGTTCCTTCAGTCTGAGCTGAAGTGTCTTTAAGTGAGTTTAGCCTCCTCTGCAGTCTGGAGATAAGATAAAACTTTAATGATCCCGGAGGGCAAAGTGAATAATTGTGTGTTAATTATTGGTGGCGTGTTAATTATCTCATGCTGCTCTTCTTTAATTCTTTCTACATAAACTCCAGTGACAGAGTGTAACATCTTCTCAGCAGACTGTCTGATCAAAGTTTGTGTTGAACAAAGAAAAGTGAGTGAAATCAGGCGACATGAAACTCCTCACAAACTGACTTGAAGCCTTGACAGCAGAATATTCTCAACTCATCCTGTTTGATTTACACATCTGTTTGTTGACACATTAAGATATTTTCAGACGAGGACTCCACATATGAAATGTTTTCATTTTTACACTAATAATGACACTCTGAACAGTCCTTTGCCTTGTGTAAAAATTATTTCATAAACATGAAGATGATGTTCAGAGAGCATCATCATTTCTGCTTGAACAGCTTCTTTCTTTACAGTCAGAAGCCTTCAACAGACTCAGGTCAGGGACACAGGTGGGCTGTGATTGGACCAACTGAAAGAAGTCAGACAACCTGTCTGTCTGTCTGATGTAGACTTGTTGTTGGTGTTTCAGTGGGAACGTCCAGCTGTTGAAGTCGTTCCTCTCCTCCCTCCGTTCTATAGCTCCTCACCTCTTCATCCTCCTCATCCTCTCCCCAAGGTAGACGTACACACAAACAGACACACACATTACACACACAAACACACAAAGCAAAATGCTAATGTCCAGTAATGTTTGCAGCTAGCTGAAAGCTGGATCTCACCAGAGGAACTGGGTGTGTTCCAGAGGACAGACAAACCCCTCCTCCTGACAAATCAGATTATCCAGAGGTCAGGAGGACATACACCCCCGACCCGCCTGCTGTTGTCTCCCTCTCAGTTCTCAGGTAAGAGATCACCTGACTGAGGAGGTTGGAGCCCTTTGATTGGCTGGAATCATCACATTGTTTCCTGTCCTATCAGCGACAAGCGTCCTCTGTTAGCTCCTTCTCCATGTTTGGCAGGTACATCTTTACTCAGAAGGTGTCAGTAATGTGTCATAGTCACTACATGGATGAAGGTTCAGTAGCAACTAGCTGAAATTGTGCATATCACCACCTACCGTGGTGGAGTCGGACATATTATACTTGTATACTGGAGCAATGGTCCAATTAAATGGCCTAATTGAACAATGACCATAGCTCGACTTAAGTGTGCAACGTTCTGAGTGAGGACTCACCTGATCAATTGAGTGCAGGTCACCTGTGAAGCAGCAGGTGTGATCAAATTTTATGATTCAGCTTCAATAGGTCATGGGACATGTCATTTTGTCATGCTGGATTGTTTACCTGTCGTTGGTAGACCCGGTTATTAGTTTACTTGCTGCATGAATGTTTCCGTTCAGATCATATGGAACATGCCGTCTCCACCTGGCTCAGTCAGCTGCGCTGGTCATTTTTTGAAGCACACCCACAACGACAGGACTGTGCCTGCAGTTCATCCAATCAGTCACCTGTTTTGCCCTACTAAGGGAAAAGGCCATAACTTCGATTTTGGACAAAAATTATTTAGTTTTATCATGTAGACAAACATCAAGTTTCAATTTGGTTGTTTTGGGGGGGAAATTAGATGATTTTTTTTGAGGTTGAGGTTTTTGCCGTAACTTCAAAAAGCCGAGGGGAAACTGTGGCAGAAGCCCGTAACTTCAGATACTGCTCTCTGCCTTCATTTCACGCTGCTCCTGACCACTCGAATGAAGTTACCGTGTGCTGCCTTGTTATGACCGACCATGCAAACGATGCAAACTAGTAGGCTAACCTACTTCACAAACTAGACACAAACACTTTGCAAGCCGTAATCAACAACTTATCCGGTAACAAGTGGTGCATTAGAGCATGGCTTGTAGGATATCTTAATTCACAGCCTGTAATACAAGGCTACATGTACAACTGAAATAAAATGTGCTTCTCATAGGCTAGCTTTCGCCTGCCAATGACAGTCCACTGACTGAAAACTATGCAAGTTGGTTGGAGCCGCAATGACACACCTTCCACACACACCCACACACCAGCAGCAGGAATGTAGTAATTTACAGCCTACCTTTAGTTGAACCCTCCATGGCAAACATCCAGCGAGAAGGCAAATCCATTAAATCCACCACAAGTGTTTAAAAACTTGCTGCCAGCTAGTCAAAACTCCCAGGTTGTCAGCAACAGGCTGTCAAGTCTATCTATGCAATCCTGGAGTTTAGTGTAGCTGTGTGTTGGTGGGGAAATAAAGCTAGTCTCAAAGCAGGCAGTTTCCTTAGCTCGATGTCACGTCTTGATTTGCCAAGAAAGAAAATAAAATTCATCATTGGATGAATCCACCATGTGACTTAATGATGTCATAGTTGTCACATTGTAAACACTCTCAATACTGAAGTCTCTCAGAGAGTGTGTGACTCAATCACGCTACTGCCTGTATGGTACTAGTATTAGTATGAAATACAGGAAAAACTTATTGATCGATAATTTTCATATGATGCTGATAAATGTAAATCCATTTTATCATAGTCCAATAGGGTCAATATTGCTTAAATTTTGAGTGAAAGTTATCATCACACTGTGCTATAAAATAGAAGTTAAGTTGTTTTGCCTTGGTATGACCGATCGTCATTTTGTGGGTAATGCCAAGGCAGGCTTAGCCCCTAACCCTAACCCTACAGTAACTGTTTTTGTAGATAGATAGATAGATAGATAGATAGATAGATAGATAGATAGATAGATAGATAGATAGATAGATAGATTATTACAGGTATACACTAGAAAATCTGAAAATTACAATATCATACCTATAACTCAATTGTCAGGATGGGGGCGGAACTAATCAACTTGTTCTGTTGGGACTTTCTTGGCCCATCACAGAAAATATTTTTTTACGTTTATTACCTGAATCTGAAAGGCAGCACTTTTTTAATCAACCAGTCAGCTGCCTTTATTCTGCTGCAGCTCAACAGGAATTGAACCAGCAACCTCTGGAGGCAAAATGTGTTGAAGATGCTGCATTCTTATCTGCCAGGTTGTCATTTAGACTAGACTAGACTACACAGGACCAGACTATACTAGACTAGACTACACTTGACTGGACTAGACCAGAATACATTGGAGTAAACTAGACTGGACTATCGGTCTTCCAGCTTGTTCATGTGTCTCCCTGATTGAAAAGGCTAATTTTTCATATTAAAGGCAGAAACTGCAAATAGTGTAAGATGGTTTAATTTCACACAGATGTTTTGGATTTCTGTGTTTCCCCTCTAAAGCCTCTCAGTGAATTTGTTTGAGACAAATTCAGATACAGTCAGAGGCTTCTAGAAGCCAACAAATGCGGATTAAATTTGCTTTTATTTTGGTGAACGTGGGTGTGTTTGTGTTGTAGATGATTTCTGGCAGAAAGTCTTCACTTTACAGTTTGTCAGGACTGATTTGTCACAGACTTTCACCACAGTTATGGATGAAATGATCTGTGAAACACGAGTGTGCTCAACTTTGACTGAAAATCACAAAAAAGAGGTTATTTCTTCAGTGAAAGCACATTTCTACTACATTCAGTTATTTCATCTGATTATGAAAACAATAAAATCCTGTTTACTGTGGTTTTAACATCACAGCAAAAGAAATGGCAAACAGAAAGCATCCTGAATGAAAACATCAAAAACTGGCATGGTTCATCATGGCCCACCATTGTGTGTGTGTCAAGGCTCTACAGAAGGTGATTAAAACCACCAAGGACATCACTGGTACCATCTACAGAGCTACACCCACCCCAGCCACAGTATCTTTTGTAGTATCTGCTGCCATACCACCAGACTACAGAGCAGCTTCATTCATCAGGCTGCTCAAGTCATCCACACTACATCATGATTAAATAATATGCAATATGGACTACAACTTAATTTATTAATTTTAATTGTGTTGTAAAATGACAATAAATAAATCTTGATACCCTGAAAAATGCCCCATTTCAATATGAAGACAATAATAAATTCACCTCCACTGAATCTTTTATTGATGTTAGAACATCTCAGTGTGTTAAAAAGGAAGCATCATACTAGGAGCCGAGTGTGTGTGTGTGTGTGTGTGTGTGTGTGTGTGTGTGTGTGTGTGTGTGTGTGTGTGTGTGTGTGTGTGTTGCAGCTGTACTGATGTTCTTGGCAGCAGTTGGGAAGACACATAAACACATGTGTGGGCGTTCAGAAGCTGAGCTCTCTGACTGGCAGCCTGCTTTCATTAGACTGTGTGTATGTGTGTGTATGTGTCATTTTGTGTGTGTGTGTGTGTGTGTGTGTGTGTGTGTGTGTGTGTGTGTGTGTGTGTGTGTTTGGGGGTGAAATGTATATCATATCTTGCACTAAAGCCAAAGCCAAAACAAATGCACATGCCATTCACTCAATGAGGCCGAAGGAAAACAGCAGCAACTGAACACACACTGCTCATGAAACTCAGATCAACCTGAAAAATTCAGGTTGGATTCAGTGTGGATCAACGATGGATCCATTCTATGTTACTACATAGCCTTTTCTCTCAGGAACATACTGTATATTAGTGTACTGTTTAGCTGTGATATGTCAGTGTGTTAGTCCAGTGTGATGTAGTGTGTTAGTCCAGTGTGATGTAGTGTGATAGTCCAGTGTGATGTAGTGTGTAATTCCAGTGTGATGTAGTGTGTAATTCCAGTGTGATGTAGTGTGTTAGTCCAGTGTGATGTAGTGTGTTAGTCCAGTGTGATGTAGTGTGATAGTCCAGTGTGATGTAGTGTGTAATTCCAGTGTGATGTAGTGTGATAGTCCAGTGTGATGTAGTGTGTAATTCCAGTGTGATGTAGTGTGTTAGTCCAGTGTGATGTAGTGTGTTAGTCCAGTGTGATGTAGTGTGATAGTCAAGTGTGATGTAGTGTGTTAGTCCAGTGTGATGTAGTGTGTAATTCCAGTGTGATGCAGTGTGATAGTCCAGTGTGATGTAGTGTGTTAGTCCAGTGTGATGTAGTGTGTAATTCCAGTGTGATGTAGTGTGTAATTCCAGTGTGATGTAGTGTGTTAGTCCAGTGTGATGTAGTGTGTAATTCCAGTGTGATGCAGTGTGATAGTCCAGTGTGATGTAGTGTGTAATTCCAGTGTGATGTAGTGTGTAATTCCAGTGTGATGTAGTGTGTTAGTCCAGTGTGATGTAGTGTGTAATTCCAGTGTGATGTAGTGTGATAGTCCAGTGTGATGTAGTGTGTTAGTCCAGTGTGATGTAGTGTGTAATTCCAGTGTGATGTAGTGTGTTAGTCCAGTGTGATGTAGTGTGTTAGTCCAGTGTGATGTAGTGTGATAGTCCAGTGTGATGTAGTGTGTTAGTCCAGTGTGATGTTGTGTGTAATTCCAGTGTGATGTGGTGTGTTAGTCCAGTGTGATGTAGTGTGTTAGTCCAGTGTGATGTAGTGTGTAATTCCAGTGTGATGTAGTGTGTTAGTCCAGTGTGATGTAGTGTGTTAGTCCAGTGTGATGTTGTGTGTAATTCCAGTGTGATGTGGTGTGATAGTCCAATGTGATGCCCTAACCCTGTGGAGAGCACGAATGAGATCAGAGATCATTTATTGATAATCTGAGCTTTAAGAAACGTTAGTCAGTGGTTTTCATGTTCAGGGAGATGTTGAGATCTCATTAAGCAAGGCACTAGTGTAGAGCCAGACCAACATGTTTTTCTGTCTCCAGGTCGTGTTAGAAGAGTCGCAAAGACCAGAGACAGCGAGCCAGAAGACTTCTCCTCTTCCCTCTCTTCTTCATCATCTTCTTCCTCCCTACCACTGCACCTCAACTCTGTGTCTCCTCTCCACCTACCTCAACACACTGCCTCTCTTCCAACAGGTGAGTCATTTGGAACAATAACAGATTCTGGGTCAGTGCAATGATCAGGATCAACTACAGATCAATACAGTATTTATGTCAGACTCTTCTTTTTCTTCAGAATAAATAAATACATTTTGTTTCTTATGTGAAGCAACATAAAAAAAAACACTTCTAATGTGCCTAATTTTAATTTTGCTGACAGTGATCCTGTCTGTTGTGTCTGGATTAATACCAGGTTCTGGTTCTGGTTTTTGCTCTTGTTCTGGAATTTATTTTTTTTCTAGTTCTGTTAGACATTAGACTAAGGAGTTAACAGTGTGGCTGCAACTTGAACCGCAACTGTGCTGAGTGATTTTAAACAAGGCAGGGAGGACATGTTCATAATTAAAATATGAAGACGAGGATGAAGACAAGGATGAAGAGCTTGATAGGTCAACTGAATCTTTTCTATGAATGCATTCATTTCACATCTGAGAGTCTGTGGAGAACCATCAATCTGCTTTATGTGTTAACTGGTTTAATTGGTTAAGTTGGTTAGTAGTTGCAGTTGGATTTCTTCCGCATTGCATCAATGTAATTAATTAATCTGTAGAATGCTCACCTGATGATAGTCTTGCTGTTCTCGATAGGACTTGTAGCCTTGATGCAGATTCATTATGGGGCTTGTAGCCTTGTTGCAGGTTTGTTATGGGCATTGTAGTCTTGCTGCAGGTTCATTATGGGACTTGTAGTCTTGATGCAGGTTCGTTATGGGCATTGTAGTCTTTTTGCAGGTTCATCATGGGACTTGTAGTCTTGATGCAGGTTCATCATGGGACTTGTACTCATGATGCAGGTTCATTATGGGACTTGTACTCGTGATGCAGGTTCATTATGGGACATGTGTTGTTCCAGCTGTATTATGGGTGTCTGACATTGTTGTTTGAGAAGCTTGTTGTGTGTGTGAGACAGACTTTATCTCTTCCTCAGGCTTCTTACTTCTATTGTTCATCTGCTCTTCAGCTCTCTTGTTTATTTTTCATCTGTGCCAATTAAAATCCAGCTCTACTTGATTTCATGCTGTTGTGGTACTTCAGCAGCAGCATCTGCTTTGGTTTCCTGCAGCAGTGAGACAAATCTGCAGCTCAGCGTGACATTATTGAAAACAAACCGACTAACAGCAACATGAACACAAACCAAATGAAAAGCAGCAGTGGGGAGCAGAACGTCCAGGGAAGAAGAACCGTTCAGAAAACAGAATCAGAGTTCAAATGAATCAAAAAGATATCCTCTCAATCTGTTTCAATGTGACTTGATTGATTGATTGATTGATTGATTGATTGATTGATTGATTGATTGATTTCTTCTTTCACAATTAGAATTCATCAATTAAAAAACAATCAACTCAGTTTAGACCAGGGGTCGGCAACCTTTTTGATATGAAGTGCCATTTTAAAATTTTCTTGTTAATCAGTATGCCGATAAATATCACAGTTAACATCAAGTTTCATTATGATGCCTCATCAAAATTTTAATCCCCACTGTTTTTATTCCATCATATATAGGCAATGTGTTTACCAACGTTAACAAAAAAAACATTTTTCTCCCATAATAAGGACATTTTAATTATATATGAGGGCACTATATAAACCTGCCATCCTTTAAAATTTACATCGGAGTTGATGTTATTAACCCTACCACCACAATCGTGTTCATCAGCAATAAACTTAAATTGCTGCAATGGCAGCAAATGTTAAAAAGGGAGAGTTAAGAAACATGAGCACTGTACAAGAATGCTGCTACCTTATGAGCATCCACATTTGAGAAAAGAAGGGACCGGGACAAGGTGCTCCATTATGCAAAGTCATGTGTGCTACAAATAAACACATGCCGACCAGTCAATTTGATCCCTGGCACTGCTTAGCTCCATTAAATTGGGGTCATACTCAGTCACTTTAAGTTGCACACAAGCTTTGATATGGTCAGTTGTCAAGTGGCTGCGGGAGAGGCTGAGCACACTCTTCATGTGCAAGAATATCTGCTCACAGAGATATGTTGATCTGAAGGCAGTCAGCAAAGCCAAGGCAATGTTCCTGAGATGGCTAAACTTCTCCGGGAGAGATCTCCAGCAGGCTGAAGATACAAGTTCCATGATCATGCCCTGCTGTGGTTTTCCAGCCGTTTCCGTAGCTCTGCAATCTTTGTCACTCAGCTCTTCAGTTCAATCAGCTGCATTACCATGTCCTGTGTATCCAGCAAGTCCACCAGAGATAAATCCAGTCGATGTCCATCAAAGCTATCAGGTTTGATCAATAAAGAGAACATGGGTTCATAATTATGAAATTCCTGAAACTGTGTTGTAAACTCCTACTTAAGCCTGCTGATGTGTTTGCAAATTTCAGCTGTGCTGATGCTGTGCTGAATCGACTCCCTTAACTGTCTGAAGTAGCGGAAAGTAGAGGTGGCAAAGTCGCTAGAAAAAAATGCCAGCTTTCCAACAACAGTTGCCTGTGTGTCATACCAACACAGATTGCCCTGCACCTTGCAGTTGGAGATTGAGCTCATTGAGGTGTCCAGTATTATCTGTGAGAAATTTAAGTTTCACAAGTCACTTCTCGTCCTTGAGTTCACTCATTGGTTTTAAGCAGCAGAGCTCCTCTCTTAAAGTCAAATCACTGTATCTTGCCATGACTGCGTGGTATATCATTCACATCCTCACTCTCAACAAGTGCAATACTGATTACCATGGTATCTTTCAAACCAACTGTTGGCTATGCTTTCTGTGTTTTCTGGCATTTCTTCGATGCGTCATTCTACACTTCTGGCTGACATGGGAATGTCTTTTATTCTTGTGGTGGACAGTGAGTTACTTGGACTCCCGCAAAGAGACTCCCTAAGTCTTTGTTTGACAGTCTTCAGTTTGGCTGTCCTGATGCTGCAGCTGACGCTGTAGTGACTAGCCCTTATGTGCTAGATTTACCTCATGCAGGGTTAGCTCCACTCTGCAATCAAACCTATTCAACACAGCTGAATTGGCCGAAACTGGCTAATGGCCACTCAGCATCAACAGTTTCTCACAAAAGGTACCTAGACAATAGGGCTGGGTATTGTTAAGAATCTCACGATTCGATTCGATTTCGATTTTGATTTAGATTTGCTAGGTCTTGATTCGATTCGAAATCAATTCGATTCGATATTGATTGAAATGCTTCGATATCAATTCAGTATCAAGTAGTACTACACAAGAGTACCAGATATGTTTTTAAAATAATTATATATTTAGTTTCATGCCTTATGAACGGTCATGGTAGAACTCATAGCATGACAAAACATGACACTGCTTTAACACTGAACTACAGTGCATGTAAATTTAAATTATGTATTTCTTTCCTCTTGGAAAATGTAAAACAACTCATAACATTTTGAGGAATAAAACATCAGCTCAATAATACTAGTACATGGTGCGTACAAAAGTATTTTAAAAAATGACAGTGCTGTATTAACACTGAACTAAAGTGCATGTAACTTAAATTATGTATTTCTTTCCGCTTGGAAACTGTAAATAACTCATAGCATTTTGGGCAAAAAAACAAACATCTGAAAATATAACATCAGCACAATAATACCAGTATGGCATACGAAAGTAAAATATATATATATATATATATATATATATATATATATATATATATATATATATGTGTGCTGTGAACCACGGTACCCATACCAACACGCATGACACAAGTCGCTGTCCCGAAGCTGCACGAAGTGAAAAAGACCGCTGATTTGGAGTTGTTGAAATCGACAGAGAGAGTGGCTCTTACATGTGATGGCTGGACGTCGCGAGCGACGGACTCCTACATAACTATTACCTCTCATTTCATTTCTAACGAGTGGGCGAGTGTCACGGCGTACCGTGGTTTGAGCATGTGTACCATCTTCTTAAAACCCACGTTTTCGACGACACTGTACGGCCGCAGGTTCTTGCATATGAAGACGAATGAAGAAGTTATGGTTTGGTCTAGTGCGGCCCCCGTCCGTACAGCGCAAATCACACAAGGGTGTTGCTCACAGCGCCCCCACTGGCCAGGGGCTTGAATCGATTCAGAAAATTGCTGAATCGATATTGAATTGCAGGGAAAAGAAATGCGATGCATTGCTGAATCAATATTCTTACCCACCCCTACTAGACAAGATTAGATATTTCAACTAACCCTTGACAAAATGTAACTGGATTAACTGTAGATACATTATCATCATCATCAATAAGAGCTTCCCTTTCAAAATGTTACTTACTAGCTCACAGTTTAACCAGCCCTACTTTTAGCCTACATTTGAGTTCAGTTTTACATAATGAACTTAGATGTACATTTAGTGCATTTCGCAGACGCTTTTGTCCAAAGCGACTTACAAAAAATACATTTGTCACAAGAGAGAAACCAAGACATCACCGTCGACAGAGTAAAACGAAAAATAGAAACAATTGTCAAGCTCTCATCTGAGGAATGTAGCTGCTATTTATCAAGGATACTTTAAGTGCAGAAGTGCTAAGGATACGAACATACAAGTGCATATACTTTGTTTGCTCTCAGCGATGGCGCTACCAGCTGTCCAGCTGATGTAGTAGATCGAAGTGCTCTCGCTGGGGCGTGTGGTCTGACCAGTGTTTGGAGGTAGATGGATGCAGTTCCATTGACGGCCTTGAAGGCCAGCATCATCGTCTTGAATCAGATGCAGGCTGCAACAAGAAGCCAGAGGAGGTCACGGAGGAGGGGGGTCACATGGGAGAATTTGAGTAGATTGTAAATGAGGCACTGCAGCGTTCTGGACACGCTGCAACAATTTAGTCGCAGACACTGGGAGTCCAGCCAAGAGGGAGTTGCAGTAGTCCAGACGAAGAATGACCAGCGCTTGGACCAGGAGTTGCATCTCATCTTTTGTGAGGAAAGACTAGATCCTGTGGATGCTGTACAGGGCAAATCTGCAGGATCGGGCCACGGCAGTGATATTGGGGGCACAGGACAGTCCATTGTTGAGGATTACGCCGAGGTTCCTCGCCGTTGATGAAGGCGATACCGTGACATCCTTGACAGTGACTGACAGATCCATGAGAGGGCAGTCTGTCCCCGGGATGAAGAGGAGTTCAGTTTTACTAAGTTTGAGTTTGAGGTGATGTGCAGCTGTCCAAGCAGAGATGTCTGCCAGACATTCCGAGATGCATGTCGCAATGTGGGTGTTGGAGGACGATGGGGGAAAAGTGATGAACAGTTGGGTGTCATCTGCATAACTTGAGGTAAATATTGTAGATGTTTTCTAGATGAAAGTTCAAAGCACGATGACATTTTGTACTTAAAAAGGCAGTTCAAATGTCGATTTGAGATAGATAGACGATAGACAAAACAAGCTTACCGGACTGAAACATAAGTATATAGAACAGCGTCACACAGACAACCTCAAGCAAATAAAAGTCGTTTATCTAAACTACAGAAGTCTAAATAAAAAGATGTAACTGAAGTATCAAAAGTAAAAGTACTCACACTTCTAAAACAAAAAGGATCCTGTGAAGCCAATCTGCGAATGAATTTTGAAGAACCGGTTGCTGAAGAAGGTTCAGGAGATTTGAATTTTATTACACTTTACAATAATTGAAGCTCGATGGAGGAGAATTGATCGTCACTTCAGCCTTCTCACTCTCTTCCATTGAGCTCCATGAAATGTTCAGTGTTATAAATCCAAGTCTCTGAACCTTCTTCAGTAACAACCTCAGGAATTCCTTCACAGTCCAAACTTTGATGCAGTCTGGTTTGTAGATCCAGGTGTTAAATTGATCAGTCCTGGTCTATACACTTGATCTATCACACGCCCACCCCCCTGCTACTCACCTGAATCGCCTTTCAGTGACTGATGGGGTCACCTTCCAACTCCTCAAGCCCACTGACCTGCTCTCTGGGTTAAGCATCTCTATTTATATATGTGTATTTATATACTATATGACCTTGTTGGACGTTCCATCCTGTAACCTGAGCTTCTCTACTCATCATTATTGTCAGGTGTTTCTGGGTGAATGTATAAGGTCCACACTGATGTTGGACAGAAGGCCTGGATCAGTTTTCTGACTCATCCCACAGGCATGCAGTGGGGCTGAGGTCAGGACTCTGTGAAGCCAATCAGGTTCCTCCAAGCTCATTGAATGGGTCAACATGGCCCTCTGTTTGTGAACCGGCTTCTGACTTCAAAAACTTCAAGGCTGAGCTGTTGTCACTAGGTGCTGCCCCTCCACGATAAAAGAATGTAGAACTGATGAAAGCAGATGTGGTCCGACAGAATGTGAGAGATCACTGAACTCTTTCAGAAACATGTGAAGTTCTAAATGTTTGTCCGGAGATAGCAGTGGTGTCAGCTGACTGTTGGCCATGTGGTGTGTTTATATCAAGTGAAGAAGAACACTAGGTTCCTTCTGTCACACACACACACACACACAGTGTCAGTAAACCTGCTGATCTCTGTTGTGTTCAGACTGTGTTTGATAAAGTGTCTCAGCTATAAACTGAGACCAGAACTTTATTGTACACACACACAACTGTACGACACACACACACACAGTTCTCCAGGGTATAATTGGGTGTTTACAGGAGGACAGCTCATCGTTCATCTTTACAGGTATGTGTGTTCTCTCTCACTCACACACACAATGCCTAGTCTGTATTGATAAGTGGCTGATTGATTGAGGATGCTGAAATTGAGGTAATTGGCCAAAGGGGAGTGTGTGTGTGTGTGTGTGTGTGTGTGTGTGTGTGTGTGTGTGTGTGACTGAGAGAAATTCTTTCACTTCAAAACGTTTTGATTTCATTAATAACAACTGTTGCATCTCGGCCCTGAAAACAGACTGAGGGGACCGTTGCATCTCTTCCATGAACACAGACTGACGGGACCGTTGCATCTCTTCCATGAACACAGACTGACGGGACCGTTGCATCTCTTCCCTGAACACAGACTGACGGGACCGTTGCATCTCTTCCATGAACACAGACTGAAGGGACCGTTGCATCTCTTCCCTGAACACAGACTGAAGGGACCGTTGCATCTCTTCCATGAACACAGACTGAAGGGACCGTTGCATCTCTTCCATGAACACAGACTGAAGGGACCGTTGCATCTCTTCCCTGAACACAGACTGAAGGGACCGTTGCATCTCTTCCCTGAACACAGACTGAAGGGACCGTTGCATCTCTTCCCTGAACACAGACTGAAGGGACCGTTGCATCTCTTCCCTGAACACAGACTGAAGGGACCGTTGCATCTCTTCCATGAACACAGACTGACGGGACCGTTGCATCTCTTCCATGAACACAGACTGAAGGGACCGTTGCATCTCTTCCCTGAACACAGACTGAAGGGACCGTTGCATCTCTTCCATGAACACAGACTGAAGGGACCGTTGCATCTCTTCCATGAACACAGACTGAAGGGACCGTTGCATCTCTTCCCTGAACACAGACTGAAGGGACCGTTGCATCTCTTCCCTGAACACAGACTGAAGGGACCGTTGCATCTCTTCCCTGAACACAGACTGAAGGGACCGTTGCATCTCTTCCCTGAACACAGACTGAAGGGACCGTTGCATCTCTTCCATGAACACAGACTGAAGGGACCGTTGCATCTCGTCCATGAACACAGACTGAGGGGACCGTTGCATCTCTTCCATGAACACAGACTGAAGGGACCGTTGCATCTCTTCCCTGAACACAGACTGAAGGGACCGTTGCATCTCTTCCCTGAACACAGACTGAAGGGACCGTTGCATCTCGGCCCTGAACACAGACTGAGGGGACCGTTGCATCTCGGGCATGAACACAGACTGAAGGGACCGTTGCATCTCTTCCCTGAACACAGACTGAAGGGACCGTTGCATCTCTTCCCTGAACACAGACTGAGGGGACCGTTGCATCTCGGCCCTGAACACAGACTGAGGGGACCGTTGCATCTCGGCCCTGAACACAGACTGAGGGGACCGTTGCATCTCGGCCCTGAACACAGACTGAAGGGACCGTTGCATCTCGGGCATGAACACAGACTGAAGGGACCGTTACATCTCGGCCCTGAACACAGACTGAAGGGACCGTTGCATCTCGGGCATGAACACAGACTGAAGGGACCGTTACATCTCGGCTCTGAACACAGACTGAGGGGACCGTTGCATCTCTTCCCTGAACACAGACTGAGGGGACCGTTGCATCTCTTCCATGAACACAGACTGAGGGGACCGTTGCATCTCTTCCCTGAACACAAACTGAGGGGACCGTTGCATCTCTTCCCTGAACACAGACTGAGGGGACCGTTGCATCTCTTCCATGAACACAGACTGAGGGGACCGTTGCATCTCTTCCATGAACACAGACTGAGGGGACCGTTGCATCTCTTCCATGAACACAGACTGAGGGGACCGTTGCATCTCTTCCCTGAACACAGACTGAGGGGACCGTTGCATCTCTTCCATGAACACAGACTGAAGGGACCGTTGCATCTCTTCCATGAACACAGACTGAGGGGACCGTTGCATCTCGGCCCTGAACACAGACTGAGGGGACCGTTGCATCTCTTCCCTGAACACAGACTGAGGGGACCGTTGCATCTCGGCCCTGAACACAGACTGAGGGGACCGTTGCATCTCTTCCCTGAACACAGACTGAAGGGACCGTTGCATCTCGGCCCTGAACACAGACTGAAGGGACCGTTGCATCTCGGGCATGAACACAGACTGAAGGGACCGTTACATCTCGGCCCTGAACACAGACTGAAGGGACCGTTGCATCTCGGGCATGAACACAGACTGAAGGGACCGTTACATCTCGGCTCTGAACACAGACTGAGGGGACCGTTGCATCTCGGCCCTGAACACAGACTGAAGGGACCGTTACATCTCGGCCCTGAACACAGACTGAAGGGACCGTTGCATCTCGGGCATGAACACAGACTGAAGGGACCGTTGCATCTCGGGCATGAACACAGACTGAAGGGACCGTTACATCTCGACCCTGAACACAGACTGAGGGGACCGTTGCATCTCGGCCCTGAACACAGACTGAAGGGACCGTTACATCTCGGGCATGAACACAGACTGAAGGGACCGTTACATCTCGACCCTGAACACAGACTGAGGGGACCGTTGCATCTCTTCCCTGAACACAGACTGAGGGGACCGTTGCATCTCTTCCATGAACACAGACTGAGGGGACCGTTGCATCTCTTCCCTGAACACAAACTGAGGGGACCGTTGCATCTCTTCCCTGAACACAGACTGAGGGGACCGTTGCATCTCTTCCATGAACACAGACTGAGGGGACCGTTGCATCTCGGGCATGAACACAGACTGAAGGGACCGTTGCATCTCTTCCATGAACACAGACTGAGGGGACCGTTGCATCTCTTCCATGAACACAGACTGAGGGGACCGTTGCATCTCTTCCCTGAACACAGACTGAGGGGACCGTTGCATCTCTTCCCTGAACACAGACTGAGGGGACCGTTGCATCTCTTCCATGAACACAGACTGAGGGGACCGTTGCATCTCTTCCATGAACACAGACTGAGGGGACCGTTGCATCTCTTCCCTGAACACAAACTGAGGGGACCGTTGCATCTCTTCCATGAACACAGACTGAGGGGACCGTTGCATCTCTTCCATGAACACAGACTGAGGGGACCGTTGCATCTCTTCCATGAACACAGACTGAGGGGACTGTTGCATCTCTTCCATGAACACAGACTGAGGGGACCGTTACTTGTCGGCCCTGAATACACTGATCATGTCAACTCACAAACCCAAAAAACAAATCCTTTTTCGCTTTGAAATTTTTTTCATGTTCATCTGGACCTTTTTCCTGCTGATTAATAAATAAGAGAGAAACATGATTAGAATATGAAGGAAAAGGTAAAACTGCTGTAGTTTTAAATGTTTTAATCATGAAGAAATTCTTGAAGTTCATGTTCAGTTCTCAACGAGAATCAAATACACATTCAAATACTACAAAAACTCAACATGAAGACAGTTTGTTTCCGGCTTGATCGTAATCATGATTATTGATTTAGTAAAGTTGTTACAATGTAAAGGGGAAAACAAAAAGGTCAACCCAAATGCAGACATACAGGGGCGAGATAGGGGAGAGCAAAAAGCGAGCTTTAATGCTAACAAAGCTGAACACCAAAAACACCAAAAAAACAGAAAAACCAAAATGGAGTCACCAGGACTAAAACAGGAAGATACTAATGCTAAAACAAAGTACAACCAAAAGCAAAGTTCAAATCAAACAGAGGAAAAAACAGAAGCTAAAATAGTAAACATACCATACAGGAGTAAGGGGAGTAACAAGACACAGGGGACGCTGGAGGAGACACTGGGGAAATCAAGGGGCGTCACACACAACAAACTGATCAGGAGTGCAGGAAAGACAAAGACTATATACACAGACACGCTGATGAGGGGACGAGGAACCGGTGAGGAGAGAGAGGAGGGAAGAGGACAGGTGAGATAACGAGGGGGAAGCAGAGAGGAAACAGTACTGGCAGACAGAGGGAGACAAACATGCCACAAGAAGGAAGGGGAGGGAAGAACGCAGGAGACACTGAAAGGACACGGAATCAAAACATAAGACAAAACAAGACACAACAGGAAGACGTGAATCCTGAATCCCAACAAAAGTGACTCCTCAAACATTCATTATAACCTCAGCACAGTTTTGTTCACAGCGCCTCGCCCTGGATTGTACTTTGTTTAGATTCTTGCTCTTGGCGTCTTGCTGTGTGTTGCTTTTTGTTCACTGGATTTCAACTTTATGTGAATAGATTTGTTTCACAGCCTGCCTTCCTGTGTCCTGACAGACATGCTTCACAAACTGAATGATAGACTGAAACACTTCAACAGTCGGTCAGTGATAGTGGAAATAGGGAGTGTAACTGGACTACACATCTTGTAGTTGACAGAGGGTCTTGTCCACCATCAGCCTCTTTACTGTCTCGTGTGGTTGCAGAAAATGAGCTCACAGATGTTCGGAGGAAACAGACGTCTGACATGTAACCCCCTGTACAGGACACGGGGCTCACAGTCCCTGCAGGCAGCCAGGTCAGATCAAACCTTCAACAACAGGTTAACTAAAACAATGATATCACCTGGCGGTTTCTCAGATCACCATTACCTTTACCGGTACACTCTCAGCAGTGTCCCTAGAGACATTTTAATGTACGTCTGAATGATGATGAGGCCTTCTGTCTCTTTCTCTGGTATCTGGAGAATGAAGACAATGGTGGGAAGCTGGAAAACACAAATCAGAGTTTTTTTGTCAACAGTACTCACACAATGACAGCACTAAGAAACGTCTTTCAAAAGCTGGAGATGGAGATTAGGGTACTAGAAGGCGTATTAATTGAACGGACAGATAACATGACTCTGGAGGCTTCAGGCAGGTTTTTACATGAAAAAGCAAACAGTGCTTTAATTAGAACTCAGATCTCATACATATTTTTTTAAATGCTACAACACCTTTTATTCAGTCAGAGAGCACAACCAGCTGAAGCATCTCAAGCTCCCAGCTGGGTGTGATCGATCAGAGATGAAGAAGAGAGCTTTATACTTGTACAGTGACCTGTTCAGTGCTGGCAGCTGTGACCCTGAAGGACAGCCCAGTCCAGCATCTCCTTTGATCAGATGTCGGTCTTCTGGTTGGTCTTCCATACAAGTTCTACAAAAGATTCAGAAGCCTACGGGAACAGGAGCTGTTTGTTCGCATTCTGGAACTTTATCACTGAGCTGTAAGATGAACATCCTTAAAGAGACAAGATCGACTAAAGAGACCGGTTTCACTGCTCGCTACAGATTATGAAATAATCCTCTCTCCTCCTCTCTCCTCCTCTCTCCTCTCTCCCCTCTCCTCCTCTCTCCTCTCCTCTCCTCTCCTCTCCTCTCTCAATTCAATTCAATTCAAAGGAGCTTTATTGGCATGAAAGTTTCGATAACAATATTGCCAAAGCATCTGTCCAAACACTCGGACATAACAATAATTATACAGTATATCCTGTGTGTGTGTGTGTGTGTGTGTGTGTGTGTGTGTGTGTGTGTGTGTGTGTGTGTGTCAGGTTGTGGCATGTTGGAACATATTGGGCAGCAGATCTGTCCTGTCTCCTTCTCCCAGGAGCAGTTTTAGTTTGGAGAGCTCATTCAGCTCTGTGAAATCTGAGATCTCAGAGCTGAATGTGTCAAAGTAAATGTTCCTTGTTTCGCTGAATGTTTCACATTTTAGGAGAAAGAGCGTCTCTGTCTCGAGCTCACCTGTCGAACAGTGACCACCTGTTGTGTGATGATTGTTTGTGTCTTCCTGTCTGGATTGTCAGTTTGTGGTCACTGATCCTGGACCTGGTCAGGATCTGTCTCTGCTCTCTGTCTCTGACAGCAGAGAGATATTCTGCTGATCCATAATCTGTGTTTCGGGCTCGATAACATTCTGATCTCCTCTGGCTTTCAGTTTCTTCTGTCCAGTGTTCCAGACAGGTTTCTTTACATTGTGTTATAGTTGGCTTCACTCTGATTGGTGTTTGGAGAGCAGTGTTGCTGTGAGGCTGCTCAGACTCAGTCTGAGAGGGGCAGTCAGCCTCAGCACCAGCTGACACAGGGGACTCTTCTCTGGGCTCAGCTCTGGAGTTCGGAGGGTTCTGGAGTGGAGCGGGTCTCTGGGCTGGATTTCAGCTGGTTAAAGAAGTTGAGTGTTCTCTTGTGGATGTTAATGATCAGAGGGTATCTGCCTAATTCTGCTCTACATGCATTTGTTGGTGTGTTTCTGTGTGTGTAAGACGTATCTGCAGAGTTCTGCATGTAGAGGTTCTGCTGGATGTTTGTCCCAGCGGGTCGGCTCTGATGACTGAGTGGACCCATACTTCACTACCGTACAGCACAGTGGGCTGGAGGACACTGTCAGATATCTTAAGCCAGATTTTGACTGGGATTTGAAATGATAAAACGTTCTCTTGATTGCATGTTGGGCTCCTCGAGCTTTTTCTTTGAGTGCATTCACTGCCATGTTGAAACTCCCTGATGCTGTGATGGTCAGACCCAGGTAGGCAGAACTCATGCTGTGTTCAGTGATTTCACTATTTATGGTAAACTGCTGTTTGTTCTCCTGACATCTGGGGCGTTTCTGAAAGATCATGACATTAGTTTTCTTCATATTTACTGCCAGGACCCAGTTCTGACAGAACTTCTCTACTGTGTCCAGCTGGTGCTGTAGTCCTGGTTCAGTAGGAGACAGCAGAACAAGGTCATCAGCATAGAACAGAGACTTCAGCTCTCTATCTAGGAGGGAGAGGCCCGGAGCAGCACACTGATCCAACTCAGTATCCAATCCTCTCTCCTCTGTCTTCTTTCCTCCTCCTATCTGTATTTTTCTCTCTTCGTTCATTTCAGGACAACATTTTTCTCACAGCTTTTCGTGACCGACTTTCTGTTTCAGAATAAATTTAGCAATCAACATTAATACACACACAAACACACACACACATACACACACACAAACACACACAGAGACACACACACACACACACACAGAGACACACACACACACACACACACACAGACACACACACAGTGACACATACAGACACACACACACAATGACACATACAGACACACACACAGAGACACACACACAGTGACAAACACAGACACACACACGCAGACACACACACAGACACACACACACGCAGACACACACACACACACAGTGACACACACAGACTAATTTCACAGCAGGTTTTCTCATTATAACAAGACGAGACTGGATATCACTGATTAGACTAACACACACATTCTCTCACACACACACACACACAAATACACATACACACATATTCTTACACACATACACGAACACACACATACACAGTATTTTGGCTTATTAATAATTAAGGAGGTGAAGTTTGAGGAAAAAAGGCTGATTTATGACAAACTTCACCCTCCTCACCCATCACACTTACACTCCTCTTCTCCTCTCGTTGCTTCATCAGCTGTTTCCTCTTGGGTGTCCAGGGGAATGGTGTGTGTGTGTGTGTGTGTGTGTGTGTGTGTGTGTGTGTGTGTGTGTGTGTGTGTGTGTGTGTGTGTGTGTGTCTGTCACAATAAAGCTGGTGTTCTGGAAAGGTCTCCAAAAAAAAAAAAAAGTTCTGACCCTAGAATCGCCCCTGATGTACTGGTCAACTGTTGTTCCTCTTTTTCTTTGCAAACTCCAAACACTGATATCTCGACCTTTACTGCACTACACTTTCATTTGATTCTGTAACTGTTTCTCATTTTTATAACGTCATCATTACTTCATTGTAACTTCATTGTTATCATGACAACAATCATTACGCATTTGATTATTAGTACAATACACTAATAGCAGAGCTCTTATATATTTCTTAATCACTTGCGAGAACTAGGTATAATGTCCTTTTACTTGCCGATTGTATCAGGCCAGTGTGTAGAGATCCCAACTCTTGACAGTGTGTGTGTGTATGTGATGTCATGGTGATGTCATGATGATTACAGGATGAAACATGTTTTAATAAACTTTTAATGAACTTGTGGTTTAGCTTGAAATTGATTTTCCCTATGCCAGCTAAGCTGCGCTAACACTTTCAAGCTGCTCTTAGTCGTTGTGCTTTTCTATGCTAACAATTTAAACCTGTTCCCAGTCGTTGTGCTAAGCTATGCTAACACTTTCAACCTGCTTCCAGTCATTGTGCTAAGCTATGCTAACAGTTCTGTTCAGTCTTTGGAGTTCTGCATCCCAAAAAATGAAAACCCTTCAACAATTCACAACAGTTCATTGTTTCCATGGTAACAAACTGACATCATTAAACAGAATGTTTTTATTTTCACATTGTGTTTGTTCGTTTTGATCCGAGTCCTGCCGTGACGACCACCAGGAGGCGTTGTCACGGCTTTCAGCTGACCAAATATTTACTGATTTCTGACTGGCTGACAGTCATGTGATCAAATTGATGCCAAGCAACAGGTTATTAAAGTGTCTCATCACCATGGTGACTAGTTGGGGCTGATGGTGACAGCTGTGTTTCCATGGCAACCTTGGACCTGCTTTTCTATCCTGTGATTGGTCAGTCTAATGTAAACCAGGAGGCGGGGGGCTTTGGTTGGCGGGGTGAGGATGGAGGCTGGGGATTATTAAGGAAAGGTAGAGAAATAAATAAATAAAAGGATTAGAGGAGGAGGGATGAAAAGAGGAAGTCAGAAAATTAGATCGAGACACTTCAAACGAAACTGAGCTACCTACTGCTGTGTGTGTGTGTGTGTGTGTGTGTGTGTGTGTGTGTGTGTGTGTGTGTGTGTGTGTGTGTGCATGAAGCAGCTTTGTCTAAAATCACATTGATGTTCACACACACACACACACACACACACACACAAGCATTCAGATGCAGATGAATTGTCCTTTTATATCCCGACTGAAAAAGAGCGAAAGACTTTAACTCACCAGGAGAAAAAGAGAGCGATAGAGGATGAAAAGAGTTTTCTTCTTCTCCCATGATGCCGTTTAGTCGACTCGTTCAAATCTCCCTGGTTGTCACAGTAACGATGTTCCTGTCAATCACACATCCCAACAGCAATAAATAAATCAAATTAGCTGACAAATCAAAGAAAACACTCAGTAATGTGTCGGTCGCAGATCATCCAGTCTTCTTAGTAAATATGAAAGGTTGGTCAGGCCACCTGTCTTCCTGCCTATGTACTGCCTATCTGTTATCTGCACTCATTGCGTATGACCGCAGTCTTCCACAGGGCTAAGCAGATATATTGCTAAAGCTGTTAGCAAGCTAGATAAATATTCCATGCTAACATGCCAACTTGATAGCCATATTGATTGTTTTAGTTAATCACAATGATGTTACACAGGTAGCCTCTTTTACATGGGATCAGGGTTAGCCTCTGAAACCTGTGTGTTCAGTCACCTAACATACCGTCATGAATAATCAATGCTCCATCAATAATCAGCTCTCCCTACCAATACTCAAGCTTCTTCTTCTATTGGTTCTTCTGGTGATGGACAGTGACAAACTGCTGTTGTTAGCATGCTAACCATACCATCTCATCTCATTGTCATTTGTGTGAGAATAATCAACCAGAAAGGCTTTTATTTTGTTGGAGAGGAGGAACGTGAAGGGTTAAATTGTTTCAGTCATAACTGCAGATGCTGCAGATACACACACACACACACACACACACTGCCTGTGGTGTGTGTTGCATTTTAATGTGACACTGATTAAATGTGTCAGGAGAGAAACACAAGAGCAGCCGAGAGAAGACAAAAAAGAGAGAAAGAAGAAGAAAAAAGATGAAGAAGAAGAAAAAGAAGAAGAAGGAGAAAAAAGAGAGAAGGAGCAGAAGACAGATAAAGAGAAGAAGAAGGAGAAGAAGGACAAAGAGAAGAAGGAGAAGAAGAAGGAGAAGAGGAAGAAGGCAAAGAAGACGTAATAAACACTGTGGCTGTGTCCAAAATCACTCACAACTCCCAATATAGTGCACTACGCCATTTTGTAGTGCTGTCCGAATGTCTAGTAGGAATTAATTTACCCTATATAGTGGACTCAAAGTATCCCATAATGCATTGCAAAAAGTAGTGTACAAACGATAGTCACTAACCAACCAATATTTACCATCATGCATAGCACTGCAGATGAACGCATGGATGTCGCGGGACTGCGCGATAGCAGTGACGTAATTAACAGCGCCTGAGTGTCCGAAAGTGTGTTTTTCTTTCTGCCGATGAGCTCCATATATAGTCCACCATGTTGGACTCCCTATGTAGTGACTAGGGAGAAGGGAATGAGTGGGTGATTTCGGACACAGCCAGTGTTGTCTTTTTCTTTCCTCCTCTCTTCTTCTGTGAATCAAGAAGTCCTCTGGTGGTTAAAGTCAGTAACAACAGCAACATTATTGCAGGATTATTTAATGTACAATCAAAGCGACTTTTTTGTTAAACTTATATTTAACCAGAAAACCTTCAGTTTGATTAACAATTTACTGATAAAAAGTTTCCTGTCTGGTCGATGCAATCAGTGCAGTTCCAGTGTTTCAACATGAAGCTTTTTGAAATCAGAGTGAAGAGAGAATTAAATTTAACCTGAGAGATGAAACACAAACAGAAAACAACAAAAACATACATGTTAGAAAGACAAACTTAGCCACAGTTTTGGTTGAAAGATCATAAAGCTGACCCTATTTTCATAAATCAAATGACTAAAATCATGATGTCATCCAGTAGGTGGAGCTTACGTGGAGTGGGCGGGGCTTCAAATACAGAGAGGGAAGGAGGTGTGGCCTCTTCTTTTCACCAAACAGCAGCACAGAGGAGCTTGGTTACAACCAATCATGAGGCTGAATAGAAGACTGTCTGCACCCAAACAGGTACATTACACAGCATTCAACAGTGTTTGTTTTGATTTTTAAAGATTAGGCTCAGATAAGTGCTGACGGAGCCATGTTGAGATGTTTAAAGGTTGTTGTCATCCTGGTAGATCTGCAATGACTCTACGATGACAGTGACTCTACAGTAGAAGATATACAGTGACTCTACAGTAGAAGATATGCAGTGACTCTACAGTAGAAGATATACAGTGACTCTACAGTAGAAGATATACAGTGACTCTACAATAGAAGATATACAGTGACTCTACAGTAGAAGATATACAGTGACTCTACAATAGAAGATATGCAGTGACTCTACAGTAGAAGATATACAGTGACTCTACAGTAGAAGATATACAGTGACTCTACAGTAGAAGTGCAGTGACTCTACAGTAGAAGATATACAGTGACTCTACAGTAGAAGATATACAGTGACTCTACAGTAGAAGTGCAGTGACTCTACAGTAGAAGATATACAGTGACTCTACAGTAGAAGTGCAGTGACTCTACAGTAGAAGATATACAGTGACTCTACAGTAGAAGTGCAGTGACTCTACAGTAGAAGATATACAGTGACTCTACAATAGAAGATATGCAGTGACTCTACAGTAGAAGATATACAGTGACTCTACAGTAGAAGTGCAGTGACTCTACAGTAGAAGATATGCAGTGACTCTACAGTAGAAGATATACAGTGACTCTACAGTAGAAGTGCAGTGACTCTACAGTAGAAGATATACAGTGACTCTACAGTAGAAGTGCAGTGACTCTACAGTAGAAGTGCAGTGACTCTACAGTAGAAGATATACAGTGACTCTACAGTAGAAGATATGCAGTGACTCTACAATAGAAGATATGCAGTGACTCTACAATAGAAGATATACAGTGACTCTACAGTAGAAGATATACAGTGACTCTACAGTAGAAGTGCAGTGACTCTACAGTAGAAGATTTACAGTGACTCTACAGTAGAAGATATACAGTGACTCTACAATAGAAGTGCAGTGACTCTACAGTAGAAGATATACAGTGACTCTACAGTAGAAGTGCAGTGACTCTACAGTAGAAGATTTACAGTGACTCTACAGTAGAAGATATACAGTGACTCTACAGTAGAAGATATACAGTGACTCTACAGTAGAAGTGCAGTGACTCTACAGTAGAAGATATACAGTGACTCTACAGTAGAAGTGCAGTGACTCTACAGTAGAAGTGCAGTGACTCTACAGTAGAAGTGCAGTGACTCTACAGTAGAAGATATACAGTGACTCTACAATAGAAGTGCAGTGACTCTACAGTAGAAGATATACAGTGACTCTACAGTAGAAGTGCAGTGACTCTACAGTAGAAGATATACAGTGACTCTACAATAGAAGTGCAGTGACTCTACAGTAGAAGTGCAGTGACTCTACAGTAGAAGATATGCAGTGACTCTACAGTAGAAGATATACAGTGACTCTACAGTAGAAGTGCAGTGACTCTACAGTAGAAGTGCAGTGACTCTACAATAGAAGTGCAGTGACTCTACAGTAGAAGATATACAGTGACTATACAGTAGAAGTGCAGTGACTCTACAGTAGAAGTGCAGTGACTCTACAGTAGAAGTGCAGTGACTCTACAATAGAAGATATGCAGTGACTCTACAGTAGAAGTGCAGTGACTCTACAGTAGAAGATATACAGTGACTCTACAGTAGAAGATATGCAGTGACTCTACAGTAGAAGATATGCAGTGACTCTACAGTAGAAGTGCAGTGACTCTACAGTAGAAGATATACAGTGACTCTACAGTAGAAGATATGCAGTGACTCTACAGTAGAAGTGCAGTGACTCTACAGTAGAAGATATACAGTGACTCTACAGTAGAAGATATACAGTGACTCTACAGTAGAAGATATACAGTGACTCTACAGTAGAAGATATACAGTGACTCTACAGTAGAAGATATGCAGTGACTCTACAGTAGAAGTGCAGTGACTCTACAATAGAAGATATACAGTGACTCTACAGTAGAAGTGCAGTGACTCTACAGTAGAAGTGCAGTGACTCTACAGTAGAAGATATACAGTGACTCTACAGTAGAAGTGCAGTGACTCTACAGTAGAAGATATACAGTGACTCTACAGTAGAAGTGCAGTGACTCTACAATAGAAGATATACAGTGACTCTACAGTAGAAGATATACAGTGACTCTACAGTAGAAGTGCAGTGACTCTACAGTAGAAGATATGCAGTGACTCTACAGTAGAAGTGCAGTGACTCTACAGTAGAAGATATGCAGTGACTCTACAGTAGAAGATATACAGTGACTCTACAATAGAAGTGCAGTGACTCTACAGTAGAAGATATACAGTGACTCTACAGTAGAAGATATGCAGTGACTCTACAGTAGAAGTGCAGTGACTCTACAGTAGAAGTGCAGTGACTCTACAGTAGAAGATATACAGTGACTCTACAGTAGAAGATATGCAGTGACTCTACAGTAGAAGATATACAGTGACTCTACAGTAGAAGTGCAGTGACTCTACAGTAGAAGATATACAGTGACTCTACAGTAGAAGATATGCAGTGACTCTACAGTAGAAGATATGCAGTGACTATACAGTAGAAGTGCAGTGACTCTACAGTAGAAGTGCAGTGACTCTACAGTAGAAGATATACAGTGACTCTACAGTAGAAGATATACAGTGACTCTACAGTAGAAGTGCAGTGACTCTACAGTAGAAGATATACAGTGACTCTACAGTAGAAGATATGCAGTGACTCTACAGTAGAAGATATACAGTGACTCTACAGTAGAAGTGCAGTGACTCTACAGTAGAAGATATGCAGTGACTCTACAGTAGAAGATATGCAGTGACTCTACAGTAGAAGATATACAGTGACTCTACAGTAGAAGATATGCAGTGACTCTACAGTAGAAGATATACAGTGACTCTACAGTAGAAGTGCAGTGACTCTACAGTAGAAGTGCAGTGACTCTACAGTAGAAGATATACAGTGACTCTACAGTAGAAGATATACAGTGACTCTACAGTAGAAGATATACAGTGACTCTACAGTAGAAGATATGCAGTGACTCTACAGTAGAAGATATACAGTGACTCTACAGTAGAAGATATACAGTGACTCTACAGTAGAAGATATACAGTGACTCTACAGTAGAAGTGCAGTGACTCTACAGTAGAAGATATGCAGTGACTCTACAGTAGAAGATATGCAGTGACTCTACAGTAGAAGATATACAGTGACTCTACAGTAGAAGATATACAGTGACTCTACAGTAGAAGTGCAGTGACTCTACAGTAGAAGTGCAGTGACTCTACAGTAGAAGATATACAGTGACTCTACAGTAGAAGATATACAGTGACTCTACAGTAGAAGAATGCAGTGACTCTACAGTAGAAGATATACAGTGACTCTACAGTAGAAGATATACAGTGACTCTACAGTAGAAGATATACAGTGACTCTACAGTAGAAGTGCAGTGACTCTACAGTAGAAGATATGCAGTGACTCTACAGTAGAAGTGCAGTGACTCTACAGTAGAAGATATACAGTGACTCTACAATAGAAGATATACAGTGACTCTACAGTAGAAGATATACAGTGACTCTACAGTAGAAGTGCAGTGACTCTACAGTAGAAGATATACAGTGACTCTACAGTAGAAGTGCAGTGACTCTACAGAAGTGCAGTGATCGTGTGTGTGTGTGTGTGTGTGTGTGTGTGTGTGTAAAAGTAAGAGACTAATAAAGTACTTGTTCTCACTCTCTTACAAGCAGTGTGTATTTGGGCCTGTCTCTGCCACTCAGCTCTGCATTGACAGGTGGCCTGTCTTACCTGTCCAGGTGAGTCTGTCAGTCAGTCTGTTCGTCTCTATGTCCATTTAACTCACTTTAAAAAATGTCTTTTCTTTTTTATTAGGTGATGAAGGAAGCTCCTCCTGCGTTCTTCTCCTCACAGTTGACTTCCAGATTCACTCTGCTAACTGACTACAGACACAGTAAGAACTGTCTGCCTGCCTGCCTGCCTGCCTGTCTGCCTTACTGTGCAACATTGTTCACAATAAAACTGTGAAGACATGTTGTAAATCTTTCAGTGAATACGAAAGAAACAATAATGTGGAAGACGGCTGAGTGGACCAATGAACTAGTTACAGTTTACTGATGACCCAAAGTCGTCACAGTCTGTCACTTCAGGTCACATTTCAAGCAACTAAACTAAATGCAACGAGGAGAAATAAGCATAAATATCGGATCGCCACCTGGTCGCTGTGTGCATCATTTTGTCCTGTTAAAAAATATTTAAAGTAATGACCAAAAGAACAGGACTCAACATGCAGCTAGCTAACTTCGCTACAGCTGCGGGTATGAGGAATATTATACGGCAAGTGTAATTTCTGTGGTCTGTTTGCTTAGAATAAGAGCCTCATGGAAATTATATTTTCAAAAATCTTCATTGTATAAACAAACTCATTTTTTGTTTGTTCACACAGAGCCAAGCAGCTCTGGCATAAAGATGAACTAGTGTGTAATTCACACAGAAAGCTGGCGCCGCAGATCCTAAAGAGGCGTGACGGTACACGTCATGATGATGATGTCGGTGTGTTTTTTTTGAGGTGTTTCCCAGGTGTCCTCCTGTTAATCTAAACATGTACATGCTGGCTGTTTATAACATATGGATGCTGTTATAATGTGTTGTGATTGAGATCCTGACCCACCAAACGTCCCGGAAAGTGACAAAGTTAAATTTTTCACTCTAAATTACATAATTACATAATCGGCATCAGTAAACTGGATGATGTCTGACTCTGTCAGTGGCGGGAGGGAGGCTGTTTTCTGGGGGAAAGTTCACTGATTCACTGACTGAAAGTGGGTAGGACAGACAGGAGGACAGACAGGAGGACAGACAGGAGGACAGACAGGAGGACAGACATTTCTCCACCTATAACTGCAGTATTGTTTTCCTCTTATAAGTTGCCAAAGACAGTTACAGTTACTACGTTACTGTTATTTGGTCCTGTAACGTTGCTTTGTGGGACATTTCTCGTTATTTAGTTGAGGGAAAGACCTGTGTAGTTATCAGACTGTCAGATCGACACGCCCTCTCTCCGCGCCTCCGGCTGATCCATTCACACAGGTTTGGTTCGCCAGTGCTGGAGTGAAATTTGACCCCTCACCACATCTGAGACTTTCATACAGAGAAGGATGCGGAGAACTGGTGCAGGATCCCAGCACTCAAAGGGCAGTGAGGATGGGGATAATGACGACTAAGGAACAGATGTTCAACAAGTCCTTTCAGAATCCTTATTGCTTTGAATTAAGGGGCTTTGTTTCAGAGACTCAATAATTACAGGCTGGCTGCTCTTAGACATAATCACAGAGTTCACATCTATGAGCATTCACTCCTTGTGTTCCCCCAAGACTTCTGAGACAGTCAGCCTCTTTACTGCCCTGTAATGCAGTATACTCGTTGGGTGTAGGTGTGTGGTTCTGAAAGATAATGCGATACAAGATAGCTACTAATGTAACTCACTCATAATAAATGCCATAGCATTCAATAGCCAAATGTCTACCAGACTACAGCTTAGCCAACAAAAAACTGCCCGCGCCAAAATTCAATGTAGCAAAAATAATCCGTTTCTGTTGGCATCGGAGGGCAGTTTGAGCAAATGGTAATTAAGGGTAATCGCTGTCAACCAGGTCTTCTAAGGTTCACTCAGATACAGCTCGGCCTCTCTGCGCTGGATTTCTACAGCTGTTCACTCTTGTCTCGAATAAGTAGAAGTACTGCACAAGTGAAGAGTTCAGTCAGCCAACACAATGTTAAAAGTCTTCCCCTCTATGAACACATGGCTAATTACCCCCATTAAGGTATTATTTCGATCTATTACGCTCGCTGGATACCCAGAGCTGGAGACTAGAAATCCAACTCAAATGGCCAAATGGCCTGTAGTTCCCCCACGTACACGGAAGTATGCCAGATTTTATGGCGCCCCCCAGAGACACAGAGAACACTGAGGGTGTGTCCCTCAGCATGAACTAAATTCCAATAGATAGAGATCAAGGTTGAAAATTGTCGAAGTTACCCTTTAAACTCATTAGGACATTTTCTTCACTACAGACATCTCCAATCTTGAGTCGTGAGTTTGTTGAGGTTATTTCATGTCAGTCTGCAGAGTCTTATCTGACCTCAGCATTCAGTTGCTGATGGTTTCCGACATCACAGTCACATGACCGTGTGTCTGCTGTCACAACGTCTCGTCTTTTTACAGAGGATCAGAGTTAGCCAGAGGAACTTCGTTCATCTGTCACATGTGATCACTTTATTTCGCTCATCTGAAGATTTTTGGACTCACATGAAACAACGCTGCTGAACCAAAGTCAAAGTGAAGTGGAGGTCTGAAGGATTCTGGTCTGCAGTCCAGTTCAGGTCCAGCTAAGGTCCAGTTAAATCTGATTTAAGCCCCATTACATACAACATGAAGCATCACAAATAGGTTTCTGACCATCATTCATTCAGTACATGATGATAATCAGAAATTCCTTTATTAGTCCCGCAAACGGAAATTTGTGCGTCACAGCAGCCAAGGGGCATTTCAATATACCAATCGACGATAATAATAGTAAAAAATAAACAATATAATAAACCTCTCCTTCACACACTTGGACCTGTGGTACCTCTCCTTCACACACTTGGACCTGTGATACCTCTCCTTCACACACTTGGACCTGTGGTACCTCTCCTTCACACACTTGGACCTGTGGTACCTCTCCTTCACACACTTGGACCTGCGGTACCTCTCCTTCACACACTTGGACCTGTGGTACCTCTCCTTCACTCACTTGGACCTGTGGTACCTCTCCTTCACACACTTGGACCTGCGGTACCTGTCCTTCACACACTTGGACCTGTGGTACCTCTCCTTCACACACTTGGACCTGTGGTACCTCTCCTTCACACACTTGGACCTGCGGTACCTCTCCTTCACACACTTGGACCTGTGGTACCTCTCCTTCACACACTTGGACCTGTGGTACCTCTCCTTCACACACTTGGACCTGTGGTACCTCTCCTTCACACACTTGGACCTGCGGTACCTCTCCTTCACACACTTGGGGTGTATCAGTGTGTCACTGAAGGAGCTGTCCAGTGCTGTGAAAGTGACCTGCAGGGGGCGGGACTTCTTCACCAGCAGCGATGACAGCTTGTCCATCATCCTGCTCTCTCCACCGGCTGCACTGGGTCAGGAGGGTCCAGGATGGAGCTGACTTTGCTGGAGGCATAACCTCTTGAACAAAGGAGACATGAGGTCTTTTGATTTTGATTTAAAAACTGACCAGTCAGTCTCCTTTAGATGTTTGGATGATTACAGCAGTATGCAGTGGTGAGAGAAGTGTTTCAGATCTAAATAACTGATTTGATCAGTGCTGTGCTCACAGGTCAGGTGTTTCCCTCCTAAAATCACAGACTGTCATCAATGTGCCATGTGACATTTTTATCTCTCTAAGTGATGTAGGTTGTTACTGTTCCTGAACCAGCTGCATTTATACAGTTATGAATCAGAACCAGATGTTAGAACATCAATGAACTAGGAATGTTTGTGTCTCAGTAACAGGCAGCAGAGTTCAGAGCGTCTTCATCCACATAGTGTCTGCAGCTTCCTGTAGGTGATGCTGTTCAAATGTTCAGAGTGGAGAAGCCCCACTGTAAACGTCTCAGTGATCGCAGGATGAAGCTGGTCAAAGGTCAAAATGACGACGTTATAGAAAACTGATGTGTCTGTTTCTGTGTTGTCAGAGAAACGAGGGATGAGTGGAGGTAAAGTTTCTTATGGAGGAGCGTTACTGCTGAGGACGGAGAGAATGACGGACGACAACAAGCAGGTGAGTCCTCACATCCATCACCTGCTGAGACAGTGGTCCCCTGGGGGCCCCTTTAACCTTTCACTGTACTACGTTATACACTTACCTCGTTTCATCTGCTGGGTTCCAACATAGGGGTCGGGGCCTCCACAAGTTCACCTGATAAATCTGTGATGATGTTATTGATGATGATTGATTCAATAATCTCAGATCAGATTCAGTTCCAGATTTGTGTGTGTGTGTGTGTGTGTGTGTGTGTGTGTGTGTGTGTGTGCGTTGTGTTGTGTTGCAGTGTGTTGGTGTGTCTGTGGACAGAAGAGAGGAGGAGGATAAAGGAGGTGACGATGGGAGGAAAGACAAACGTCCTGTTGCCTCTACTCCTGTCCCAGGGTCACCATGGTAACTGCTGCTCTCACACACACACTGCACACTTTATTATTATTGATTATTATTGATGTTTAATTACTTCATCTGTCACCATGACGACCACAATCTGATGCAGGTAAACAACTGTTGTCTTTGTGTGTGTGTGTGTGTGTGTGTGTGTGTGTGTGTGTGCGTGTGTGTGTGTGTGTGTGTGTTCAGGTGTGTTGTGTGGACTGGAGACGACCGGGTCTTCTTCTTCAATCCCACAATCCACCTGTCTGTCTGGGAGATACCAGGAGAGCTGATTGGCCGAGACATCAGCCACATCATCAAGGACCCGCCCCACAAAAGGAAGAGGACGACACCCGAAGGTCTGTCTCCTCACCTGTCTGTCTCTTCACCTGTCCTTCTCCTCACTCATAAAGTTTTCCATGGGCTCTTATGGACATCTTATGATTTACTTTAGAGGTTTTTGATGCTTCATGCTACATGTTTCTGTTGAACTCAACTCTCTCTCTGACAGAAAGCAGCACCAGCTGTCAATCACCTGGTTGCCATGGAAACAATGAAGTTGATGAACATGACCACAGTTTAAAAAGGAACAGGTTAGTCAGCCCGAGCCAATCAGAGAGCAGAACAAAGAAAAGGACGAACAGTTTTATTCAATGCTAAAGATTCTGACCTGCTGATGTCATCATCACTGAGAGATGTGATTGGTTCTTTCTCTCTCTCTCTAGAATAGAAGAACCAATGTCTCTTGTCCCTCGTCCAGGTGAAGTTAAGCTCCTACCACTGGAGCTGCGTGTCGCTCATTTCAGGGAAATGATGCTCGAGAGAGGGGTAATACACACATATATACTCAAATCAAATTAAATCAAATGTTTTTTATACAGCCCAAAATCACTATCACATGGCATCAGTGGGGTTTACAATCTGTACAGTCAATGGCATCCTCTGTCCTCAGAACCTCGATTCAGTGAGGAAAAACTTTGCATGTTGAGAACAAAAAAACTGAATACATATCGAAATGTTGATTTAAAAACTTGACAGTCCTGAGTCACTTATGCTACGTTCAGACTGCAGCCTGAAGTGACCCAAATCCGATTTTTTCGCCCCTATGCAACATGCATCTGATCTTTTAATGACAGTCTGAACGACACAAATCTGATTTTTTTCAAATGCGATCCAGGCCACTTGGATATGTGGATCCTAAAACCGATACATATCTGATCTTTTGACATGCGACTCCAGTCTGAACGGCCAGGTCGCATTCATCCGACCAACACATCATCAACAAGCGACAAACGTCACGCTGAGGTAGATCGATAATACACACGAAGAAAATCGGCAAATACATAGGCCTACTGCTCGCGGCCATGTTTTCCGCTACTTCCGTAAACACTGAGCACACTCGCTGCGTGTGACATCGTCGTGTCCTCCAATGCGCATGCGGGACACTTTTGGTACGTTTAAAGTTCACACTGGAGATCACATACAAGTCGCATTTAATTGGAAATGTGAACGACCTTGCAAAAAAATCGGATTCCACAAAAAATCCGAATTGAGCATTAAGCCCTGCTGTCTGAACGTAGCATTCGTTATCATCAGGTGTAACCTGGGATACAGACAACAATCAGTTGCCCATATCTGATCAAAAACCTCTGTGTGAAGATATAAATCAATAAATTGATCTGCTCCGTCCCGAGGTGTCAGCGTTCTCCACCTGGGAGAAGGAGCTCCATAAGATGGTGTTCGACCCTCGATACCTGCTGCTGACCTCCGACCAGAGGAAACAGGTTCAGATGGTGTTACATGTTTTAAATCACACTGTCAGAGTTTGTCATGTGGTTATGATGTCACTGTGACATCAGTGTTACCTGTGTGCAGGTGTTTGATCAGTTTGTGAAGAGCAGGGTGAAGGACGAGTACAAAGAGAAGAAGAGTAAACTGCAGAAAGCCAGAGAAGAGTTCAAACAGCTGCTGGAGGAGGCAAAGATCACCAGCAGGTATTTCTCATCCATTATTCATCACATCACTCTCAATTATTCAGTTGACCTGAATCCACCTGCTCACTTAGACCAACAGGTGTTAATGTGTCTGTCACATCACTGAGACTCAAACTGCAGCTGATCCAGCACGCAGATAAAAACCAAAAGACACAAAGTCCAAACATCATCAGAGGTTCGCCTGTACCAACCGTACCTGAGTCACATGTACCGGCTGTACCTGAGTCACATGTACCGGCTGTACCTGTGTCACCTGTACTGAATGTACCTGTGTCACCTGTACCAACTGTACCTGTGTCACATGTACCAACTGTACCTGTGTCACCTGTACCGAATGTACCTGTGTCACCTGTACCAACTGTACCTGTGTCACATGTACCAACTGTACCTGTGTCACCTGTACCGAATGTAACTGTGTCACCTGTACCGAATGTAACTGTGTCACCTGTACCAAATGTAACTGTGTTACCTGTACCAAATGTAACTGTGTTACCTGTACCGACTGTACTTGTGTCAAATGTACCTGTGTCACATGTACCGACTGTACCTGTGTCACATGTACCGACTGCACCTGTGTCACATGTACCGACTGCACCTGTGTCACATGTACCGACTGTACCTGTGTCGACTGTACGAAATGTAACTGTGTCACCTGTACCGACTGTACCTGTGTCACGAGCTGAATCCTGAATCCTGCCATTCTCCTTGCTGTTCTCTGCAGATCCACCTTTAAGGAGTTTTGTGCTCATTACTGTGGTGACCCACGGTTCAATGCCCTCAACAGGAAGAAGGAACAGGAAGTTCTCTTTCACCATTACATCTATTCCTTAAAGAAACGAGACAAGGAGAACAGAGTCAAACTTAGGAAGATGAGATGAGTCTAAGAACCTTCCAGAACCATCTAAAACCTTTGTAGAACTCATCCAGGACCTTCCCAAACCTTCCGGAACCTCCAAGAAAGCCTTCCTGGACCTTGTGTTCCACCACACTGAGCAGATCTTGGTTCTCACTGATGAATCCTGGTTTCAAGCAACTGGACCACAACCACACAGTCCAGATGGAACCAGAGAGACCAGACTGGGACCAGAGGGTCTGTGTGGTTTTGACGTGTTGTTTGTGGTTTTATATCTTTTTAAGAACAAACAGCATCAGTGTGGTTTCTGGATTCTGGACTGTGGTGGATTGATGTCATCTGGCCCTGATGAACTGGACTTTAAAAAGAATCAGAGCACAACAAAAGATATCTGTTTGTCTGTTTGTCTGTCTGTCGTTTCTTGACCAATCAGTCAATCAGTCAATCAAAATGTATTTGTATAGCACCTTTCAGACAGAGCAGTGACAATACGAATTCACACAAGGACCTGATAAGCTCTACGAAACCAGTTAGAAACAGTAAAAAAAAAAAAAACAACTAAAGAGTTCTGTGTTATCATCATGCCGCTGTATACAAACAAACAAAGTGTTGTGATGTAAGCCCCGTCCCCTCACCTGTTAGCACTGCGGTGAGCTGTGATTGGACAGATTTTCCTGTCCCATAGTTCTGATTGGATGTTTTTATGTCCTCATTGGAAAGTGTCTGTGTGTTGAAATTACCTTTGTGTTTAGACATTTCATTGACTGTTCATGATGTGTTTTAAATTAAATTGTTCCTCAAACAAACCTGTTGTTGTTATTGTTGTCATATTGTTATATTATAACATTATTACATTATTATACTAGTTTACTGTATCTTATTATATTATTATAGTTTTACATTATTACATTACACTAAGCAGCACAATGCAGCCAGAGACAAGAACATATAGCAGAGTAATAACCGAGACAGACAGAGACAGATGGACGGAGAGACGGACAGAGAGGCAGACAGACAGAAGTGTCTCAGTCTGTAATGAAAGTGATTCAGCCAACCACTGTTCATCGTCTGTTGTCATGGCAACCTGATCACAACAGAGGAAAACAGTTATGGGATAATAGATGGCACACACACACACACACACACACACACACACACACACTCCATGTCTCTCTCTGTGTCTGTGCACATGCGGGAGCGTCAGTGAGGTTGAGTGAGTGAGTTTCTATCTTTCCTGTTCTGTGTTTAGGGTTTTTGGTTTGTGTTGACTGTGTTGTGTAGTTTGTCGTAGTTTCAAGATTCAAGATTCAAAGTGTTTATTGTCATATGCACAGTAAAGAAAGATGTTCCTCTGTACGACGAAATTCTTCCTTTGCTGTCCACAGAATGCCATCAATGCAAAAAGAAATATATACAACCGAAATATACAAAGTAAAGTACTTTTAAAGCACTTTTACAAGGCACATGTGATGAATAAGAAAAAGCAGCAACAATAATAATAATAATAGTAATAATAATAATAATAATAATAATAATAATAAAACAGTGCAAATCTGAAATCTGTGCAGTTATGCATGTGCAAAATGTAAACATTCGGGACAGTTCTGAGCAGAGGTGATCCGTAGCGATACGGATCACCTCTGCGAGCGGCGGAATACAGGTGCGAGGCCCAGTTGCGCTGATGCGTAGGGATACAGAGGTACTGAGGTTGAGAAAATGTAGTGCCAAAAGAACAGGCGGTCTGACGGAGATTTAAAGCGGTGTGAATTTTCTCTGTACAACGTACACTTGAACTGATATAGATTTTTTTAGGTGGGCCTTGTTATATGTGGTTAAAATTTGCTTTGCATCTGGTCTCCGTTCACTGCAGTACAAAGCTGAGCGTTTGGGCTCTCTGCTTCTCCAAACTGAGTCTGCGCTGATCGGCGGCTACGATTGGAAACAGACCGACTATAGATATGTACTTTATGTGACCCCACTTCAAAAAACCTGAACGATCCCTTTAATCCCATTTTAAAGTAACACCTTGTAGGTTTAGTAATGGAACCATTTATAATGGAGAGCTGGTCCAGTAGTTCCTGGACAGGGGTAAACTCAGGATCTAACAGCGTTAAAGGATGTTTGGAGAGGTTTGAACAAACTGTCTTATCAAACAGTTCTGTCAGCAGTATACTCGCAGTGGCCCTCATTTATCAATCTAATGTAGAAATCAGCGCAGATCCGAGCGCAGAAATCATCTTACGACAGGGTTCACGTGTGATTCATGAAACGTTCGTATCTCGCCGATCACAGCGTAAGAATGATCGGGCGTTGATAAATGCGGAACTTTGTGTGGAAATGACCGTACGCCCAGTTTTCTGTCGTACGCTCGTTTGATAAATGAGGGCCAGTGTTACCAAGCATATCACCAGGTCTCTTCAAGACCTAGAGATAGAAGTAGTAGAACTACTGAGTCTAGTAGATTCTACCAAAAGTCAAGGGCACATTGAAGCCCTTAAATCTAAAAAGGCTGCTCTAGCCAACCTGTTGGGCATCACAGCACAGGGGACTCTTGTCCATTCTCGTTTTATGAATGCCTCACAGATGGATGCTCCCTCACAGTATTTCTTTGGTTTGGAACATAAGAACGGCCAGAAAAAGATCATCCACTCATTACGCTCTGAAGACAGATCTGCAATAACAGGGACCCCTGAGATTCGCAGATATGCCACATGCTTTTACAGAGCGCTTTATAAAAAGGAGTATGTGTAAGATTTGGCGCTGGCTTAATCTTTTCATTCTGGACTTCCTTCGGGTGGATGCTGACACTATCACAATGTTAGATACAGAACTGTTTCTAGATGAACTATACTGCTGACATGAGCCTGGGAAATGGTAAAGCTCCTGGCATCGACAGAGTTTTACAAATTGTTTTGGTCAGTGATAGGTGGAGATCTGCTGGAGGTCTTTCAGGATAGTCTGTGCAAAGGACAACTACCATTGAGCTGCAGGAGGACAGTGATCACATTGTTGCCAAAAAAAAGGAGATCTGCAGGATCTTAAAAACAGGAGGCTGGTCTCTCTGCTGTGTGGAGATTATAAAATCATCTCTAAACTCTGGCGTCCAGACTAAAAGAGGAGATGAGCGAGGTCATCCATGTTGACCGGACCTACTGTGTGCCCGGCAGGTTAATAAGTGATAATATCAATTTAATTCGACATATTTTGGATGTCTCTGGCTCATTGGGTGTTGATGCTGGTCTTATTTTTATAGATCAGGAAAAGGCATTTGACTGGGTTGAACATCAGTATCTGTGGCAGACGCTGAAAGCTTTTGGGACGGATGGGAGTTTAGGAGCTGAACAGCCTTGGGAACAAAGGTTGCTCTCCTCCTCTGTGTTCTGCAGCCGGGGCGGCGGAGCCAGCATCCTGACGGGAGCTGGAAACAGAGCGTGGGAGGGTCCTGAAGGATCCTGCAGGCTGTCCTCAGTGTTTGCTGCTTACACATGGTGGAAAGTGCTCAGTCCAATGATTTCAGAGCAGACTTTGACTGTGCTCTGTAGGTGTGTCCTGTTTTGCAGACAAAGCCAGCTGTTTTTTTCTGAGGAGTTATTGTGATTTTTTAAAGATGACTATTCATATATTGATTTGTCTGTGTGTCTGAATATGATCATATTTCTTTGTAAATATTTTTTGGGAAGAATGACAGAATAAAGTTATGCTTAAAAATCAAAATCTCTCTCTGTCTCTGTATCTCAGAGTTATTCTGTATCTCTGATGTCAGTCTGGGATTTTATTTTGAAAGGAACTGAGCTGAGTCACTGCATTAGAGAACCTGCTGGTGAAAATAACTGCTGGTGTGTGGTAGATCTCCTGGAACATGATGAGAGGCCAACAAGGGTCCAAATGAACTGGGTAAAGACCCTGACCAGAGCCATTATTGGTCCACTGGAAAGCCTGACCAGGTCAGATCAAAAGGACCAATGATGGAGGACAACCACAGGGCCCAGTCAGAACCACAGGGTCTAGTCCAACCAACGTGAGGTGGATCAATAATCAGGATATTGATGAAGAGCAGTAAGCCGGAATTCACCTCAACCTTTAAACTGAGTTTAACTCTAATCTTGAAGAAGGCAAAAGAGTAACTAAAGTACTTTATACTTTGAGTAAAATATCAGAGAAGTCTTTTCTATTGACTATGGTGTTAGACAGCGAGTCTCCAGCAGAGGGAGACAGAGCTGTGATGGTGTGATGATGAGGATAATGACTGTGTAATGTCAGTGTGATGATGATGATGTAATGACGGGGAGCCTCCAGCAGAGGGAGACAGAGCTGTGATGCTTCAGCTGTGTGTCACACTGAAGGATGCTGGGAGGAGGAAGAGGAGGAGGATGACGGCAGCAGAGGCTGCAGAGATGCTAACTGCACCGACACACAAACACACACTGACAGCAGCTAACTGCTAACTGCTAATTGATACAGACAGACAGACAGACAGAGAGACAGACAGACAGACAGACAGACAGACAGACAGAGAGAGAGAGACAGGTGGAGAGAGGTTGAGGTTCTTAGCTGCAGCACACACACACACACACAGAGGCACACAGCTGCAGGGAAGCTAGCAGGTTATGCTCAGGAGAGGAGGCTAACCTACTCTCTCTCTCATACACAAACACACACACAGCAATGCAGTGTCTGAGGCTTCCTATTGGACGGTGAGTGAGCTACATCTTTAATGTGTGTGTGTTGAGTTAGGCCTCAACTGTGTGTGTGTGTGTGTGTGTGTGTGTGTGTGTGTGTGTGTGTGTGTGTGTGTGTGTGTGTGTGCGTGCGTGCGTGCGTGCATGTGTGTGTGTGTGTGTGTGTGTGTGCGTGTGTGTGTGTGTGTGATCCACCTGCCCTGCATCAAACACAGGTGATCAGTTTCAGGTAAATCAGGAAGTGATTTCACACACAAGTACTGCTGATACTACAGTGTGTGTGTTGTGTGTGTGTGTGTGTGTGTGTGTGTGTGTGTCACAGGTCCAGATGTAGTCTCACCTTAGATTGACAGAGAGCTCACTGGGGGGGAGCCTGCAGGTGGTGATGTCAAGACGAGGCGCAGGAGGGCGGGGGAAGGGAGAGCGACCTGACGCCATGGCGACCCTTCAAGCAGCCAATGAGGAGCTGAGAGCCAAACTGACAGACATCCAGATAGAACTACAACAGGAGAAGAACAAGGTAAGGACTACAAATACCAGCGTACTACTGGGACTGCTATCAATACTTCTACTACTGTACTGTACTGTACTGTACTCACACTACTCACTGGACCAAACTTGAGTCCCCATCACTGAGTACTACTTCCGGTCCATCCTCAGGTGAGTCGTCTGGAGAGGGAGAAGAGTCAGGAGGTGAAGGCGGAGCATCACAGAGCAACGGTTGCCGTGACGGAGCTGAAAACTAAACTCCACGAGGAGAAGCAGAAGGAGCTGGCAGTTACCAGGGAGACATTACTACGGCAACACGAGATGGAGCTGATGAGAGTCATCAAGATTAAAGACGGAGAGATTCAACGTCTCAACGGACTGGTGACAACGCTGAGGGACGGATCAACCGACAAGGTCTGTCTGAGTGCGTGTGTGTGTGTGTCTCCCTGTCTGTCTGTGTGTTCAGGTGTTTAACACTCTGTCCTCTCATTCTTCAGGTGAGGACTGCCTTGCTGGCAGAGGTGGAGGAAGCAAGGAGGAGCTGGGAGGTGGAGCGCTGTCGCCTTCAGCAGGAGGTTCAGGAGCTGCGAGGAGCGAAGAGGACAGCTGAGGAGGCTCTGACATCGGCACAACAGGCCTGCCAGGCCCGAGCAGCAGAACTACGATCAGCTCATCACCAACACCAGGAGGAGCTGAACAAGACGAAGAGAGACTGTGAGAGGGAGATCCGCCGACTGGTACGAGCCACTGCATCACACTATATCACACTGCATCACACTATATCACACTGCATCACACTGCATCACACTATATCACACTGCATCACACTATATCACACTGCATCACACTGCATCACACTATATCACACTGCATCACACTGCATCACACTATCACACTGCATCACACTGCATCACACTGCATCACACTATATCACACTGCATCACACTATATCACACTGCATCACACTATATCACACTGCATCACACTGCATCACACTATATCACACTGCATCACACTATATCACACTATATCACACTGCATCACACTATATCACACTGCATCACACTGCATCACACTATATCACACTGCATCACACTATATCACACTGCATCACACTATATCACACTGCATCACACTGCATCACACTGCATCACACTATATCACACTGCATCACACTGCATCACACTGCATCACACTATATCACACTGCATCACACTGCATCACACTATATCACACTATATCACACTGCATCACACTATATCACACTGCATCACACTGCATCACACTGCATCACACTATATCACACTGCATCACACTATATCACACTGCATCACACTATATCACACTGCATCACACTGCATCACACTATATCACACTGCATCACACTATATCACACTGCATCACACTATATCACACTGCATCACACTATATCACACTGCATCACACTGCATCACACTATATCACACTGCATCACACTATATCACACTGCATCACACTGCATCACACTGCATCACACTGCATCACACTATATCACACTGCATCACACTGCATCACACTGCATCACACTGCATCACACTATATCACACTGCATCACACTATATCACACTGCATCACACTGCATCACACTATATCACACTGCATCACACTATATCACACTGCATCACACTATATCACACTGCATCACACTATATCACACTGCATCACACTGCATCACACTATATCACACTGCATCACACTATATCACACTATATCACACTGCATCACACTGCATCACACTGCATCACACTATATCACACTGCATCACACTGCATCACACTATATCACACTGCATCACACTATATCACACTGCATCACACTGCATCACACTATATCACACTGCATCACACTGCATCACACTATATCACACTGCATCACACTGCATCACACTATATCACACTGCATCACACTGCATCACACTGCATCACACTATATCACACTGCATCACACTATATCACACTGCATCACACTGCATCACACTATATCACACTGCATCACACTGCATCACACTATATCACACTGCATCACACTATATCACACTGCATCACACTATATCACACTGCATCACACTATATCACACTGCATCACACTATATCACACTGCATCACACTGCATCACACTGCATCACACTATATCACACTGCATCACACTATATCACACTATATCACACTGCATCACACTGCATCACACTATATCACACTGCATCACACTATATCACACTGCATCACACTGCATCACACTATATCACACTGCATCACACTATATCACACTGCATCACACTGCATCACACTATATCACACTGCATCACACTGCATCACACTGCATCACACTATATCACACTGCATCACACTATATCACACTGCATCACACTGCATCACACTATATCACACTGCATCACACTGCATCACACTATATCACACTGCATCACACTATATCACACTGCATCACACTATATCACACTATATCACACTGCATCACACTATATCACACTGCATCACACTGCATCACACTATATCACACTATATCACACTGCATCACACTATATCACACTATATCACACTGCATCACACTATATCACACTATATCACACTGCATCACACTATATCACACTGCATCACACTATATCACACTGCATCACACTGCATCACACTATATCACACTATATCACACTGCATCACACTATATCACACTATATCACACTGCATCACACTGCATCACACTATATCACACTGCATCACACTATATCACACTGCATCACACTGCATCACACTATATCACACTGCATCACACTATATCACACTGCATCACACTGCATCACACTATATCACACTGCATCACACTGCATCACACTGCATCACACTATATCACACTGCATCACACTATATCACACTGCATCACACTGCATCACACTATATCACACTGCATCACACTGCATCACACTATATCACACTGCATCACACTATATCACACTGCATCACACTATATCACACTGCATCACACTGCATCACACTATATCACACTGCATCACACTGCATCACACTATATCACACTATATCACACTGCATCACACTATATCACACTATATCACACTGCATCACACTATATCACACTGCATCACACTGCATCACACTATATCACACTGCATCACACTATATCACACTGCATCACACTATATCACACTGCATCACACTGCATCACACTATATCACACTGCATCACACTGCATCACACTATATCACACTGCATCACACTGCATCACACTATATCACACTGCATCACACTGCATCACACTATATCACACTGCATCACACTGCATCACACTATATCACACTGCATCACACTGCATCACACTGCATCACACTATATCACACTGCATCACACTGCATCACACTATATCACACTGCATCACACTATATCACACTGCATCACACTGCATCACACTATATCACACTGCATCACACTATATCACACTGCATCACACTGCATCACACTATATAAAACCTTATCACACTGCATCACACTATATCACACTACATGACACTGCAACACACTATATACCACTATATAACATTGCATTACACTGCATCACACTACTGTATCATACTGTATCACATTATATCACACAGCATCACACTATACAACATTGCATCACACTATATAAAACCTTATCACACTGCATCACACTGTATCAGAATATATCACACTACATCACACTGTTGATGAAGGTTCTCAGTCATCCAGGTCTTGGTAATTCTATGTGCTATATAGGGCACTGAAAGGAACTTTTTTTAAAAAATATAAATATTTATGTTTGTCTCCAGATGAAAAAACGTTTTAAAATGACCACACAAAAACCAGAATAACTAGAAATCCTTCTACATGCAGTTTAAATGTACTGAATATTAAAATATCAAAATATGTTCTTTTTCACACAAATACAGAAAATAACTGTTATTTTTTTTATTTTCTTCAGTAGTGCTGAGGCATCACATTTCAATTCTGTTAATCTTTTAGGTTCAGGACATTGTGATCCAAACACTCCAGAACAAAACAAAGCTGATGAATGAATCAGTTGTTATAAACATGAACACACGAGAAAACAGAGAGAGAGACTGAGCCACGCAGACTGGCACAGGACAAAGAGACAGTGAGAGTCAAACACAGACTGGTACAACAGCCAGCGTCCCACACTGAACACAGTGTCACTGCACTTTAGACAGAGACAAGACAGCAAGACTTTTTGTCTTTGCGCTACAAAGTGCTAACATATGCTACGTGATGCAGTTATAGTATGTTGCTTATGGTGTATAACATGCACCTGCCTGCTCTTGTGTGACTGGCCGAGCCTCTACAGGTGATCTGCTAACTTGTGTGTGTGTGTGTGTGTGTGTGTGTGTGTGTGTGTGTGTGTGCGTGACAGAGTCCAGAGGGTTTGTCTCGGTGTTTGAGGAGGTGCCGGCCCATGATGCGGTCAGTTACACAGTGTGTAGAGGCCCAGGGTGCAGGATAACAGTCAGTTAGTGAAACAGGCGGTTTGCAGCCACACAACAGAAATTTAAGGTCTTTTTTACCTTTTCTACACACGTCCTGGCTCGGCCCAGCTCGATTTGACTTGTAACGTCAGCTGAGCGCGGCAGGGATTTACATCTCCATGACAACAGGGCGGACCGCTTGAAGGTGTTTACTGATGTCACAATGGTGTTGAGTCGTGGTCAAAAAAGCTCTTCATGAAATCACTAACACACATTCTGTAAATCCTCAGAACAACAGTCCCCAGTTATGTAGCTATATAAAAGCTTTTGTTTTGTAGCATGACGTATGACATCATGGGACAATGACTCACCTGAGCTGCAGGCTCATTTTCACCTGTTTGATTTTACATTCCCCTTACCTGTATGTCTGACTTGCTCCGCCCCTTACCTGCCTGTGTGACTAACCCTGCCTCTTACCTGTCTGTCTACTTGCCCGTCTTACCTGACGAAGCTGTCTGTGTCTTACCTGACTTACCTGTCTGACTCTAACCTGACTCACCTGTCCGTCTACCTGTCTGTCTGCCTCCCTGTCTTCCTGTCTGTGTGCAGATGGATGAGATAAAGCTGAAGGACAGAGCTGTCAGTGTATTGGATAAAGCCCTGGGGCTGCAGGCGGGACACGCCCACCGCCTCCAGCTGCAGACTCAGGCTGCCGAGCAGCAAATCGCAGCCCTGAGAGATGCACAGAGGGTGGGGCTAAACCACCCTGGCCAAGCCCCTAACCCCGCCCCTAACACTCCTCCTCACCTTGTAAGCCCCGCCTCTTCCTGCTGACACTGCATGAAAGAAATTTATTTCATCATGACATTTACATTTACATTTAGGGCATTTAGCAGACGCTTTTGTCCAAAACGACTTACAATAAGAACATTTTTCACAAGACATGACATCATTAAACACATGACCACTGGACCATCCAAACATTCGTAGCACAGTTGTGCTCTGATCTCAAATGTTGATTTTCTTCTCTGTGTTTTGGACTTTTGACATTTTAGTTCATTGTTTTTGAAAGAAAAATGAACTAAATGAAATAAGTGTTAGAGAGCTATGTGTTAACCAGCTGATCATTGCACCATGTTTCCTCAGTTACCTGAGAAGTCTGAGGTGGCCAGGAGTGAGTGATGACAGCGTCACGCTGCATAGCAGTAACTTATGTGATGGTATCAGATTTTCTTTCATTATATGTTCAAGATTTATTCCAGGTGTTTACGTTACCATGGTAGCACACAGAGGAAGTGATGTGTGTGTTGGTGACGCTGCAGAATAGCCTGGCCCCTCCCATCACACAGATTTCCCTGAGAAAATTGTTTTATTTGAAAAATCACATGATATACGTTTCACTGCTCTGATTGGTTGAAAGGGTTATCCTGTTGGTTCCAGTCTGCAGGTCCTGGAAATGTAACAACTTAGATCAGACAGACTGATGGCTCCTGCTTTTATAGCCTGTGATGTTCTGGATCTCCTGCCGCATGCCTTTAGTGCTGCTGGTGTTGATGTCTGTCTCCAGTCTTTGCTGATAACTCTTCTTTGCCTCCTTGATGCCAGCTTTCAGTCTTGGTCTGGCAGTGTTGTATGCTTCTGTGAGGAACAGCTTTAGGTCCAAGTCAGGTTACCATAGCTCTGATCCTGGCTCTCTTTTCTCTCCTTCTGGGGCAGTCGCATCACTTACAGTGATTTATGGTTGGTCCAAGCTGGTCTTGCTGGCTGGTTTGGAGATGTGGTTGGCAGAGTGTGTCTCGCGGTCTGTTTCACTCAGTCCAAATCCCACTCCCTTTTCTGTTGATGAGAAGATTTCACTAGTAAAATGTGCTTCAGTAATTAAAGGTGAAAAGATCACAAATGAAAGTTTGAGGGAGCTACCGGCCACCGCATCTGCATGAGCATCTTAGATGCTAACAGTCTGTAACGGCAGGAACCTAAAAAAATAACGCGTGCGTGTGTGTGTGTGCGTGTGTGTGTGCGTGTGTGTGTGTGTGTGTGCGTGTGCATGTTCGTGCAGTCTCAGGAGGACCGGGACACTCGGAGGTTTCAGTTAAAAATTGCTGAGCTCAGCGCTGTCGTCAGGAAACTGGAGGATCGAAACGCTCTTCTTTCTGAAGAACGCAATGAACTGGTAATTTTCTATTTATATATATTTTCTATCTTTTTTGTATTTGAAATATTTTCTATATTTTAAATGTTTTATGTGCCCACATTTTGCAGCTGAAGCGTCTGAGGGAGGCGGAGAGTCAGTTTCTTCCACTTCTGGACAAAAACAAACGTCTGAGCAGGAAAAACGAGGAGCTGGCTCTATCGCTGCGTCGCCTTGACAACAAGCTGCGCTTTGTCACCCAGGAGAACCTGGAGATGGTAACTATGGTAACCCCTCACCATCTTCTTCTGTACTCTGACAACACTCTGAGCGCTGGTTCTGTCCTAGTCAAACCAGTAGTGAAGTTCCTGACTGAGACCAATTACATCACGTCTCAAACTAAACAGTGGGTCTGAACAAGTCACGGTGTGTCGTTTTATCATTTAAAAGGAACAAAAACAAAACACAGTAACTCAGTTTAGACCTGATAATAAATGATTACAACAGAGAACAGTGTCAAAATAACATGTAAGATAGCTGAAGCTAAAGCTAAGTTATGCACTTTATTCTTGTAAAGTGTGATCTGATGCTTCCCTGTCTTCCTGATTGTGTTTGATATACCCATAGATAAAACAGTAGATTCACTACATTTTTAAAAATGACTTGTGTTAGTTGTGACTCAACAGACTCAGACTCAGACTCAAACTAGAAAAGCCTGAGTTCTGCTCAGACAGGAGGCGTCCTCACTGTCTGGACCCAACACTGTTTGTTGTCTCCACAGAGAAGACCGAGTTCTCTCAACGACCTGGACCGCACCAGTTACCATGGTTACAGCCAGGAGGAGAGAGAGATGGAATTTCTTCGGTTACAAGTGGTGGAGCAGCAACACATCATCGACGACCTATCCAAGGTGCTAATACTACCAGTACTGTACTGGACAGTGACTACTGTTACTACATCAACATGTGTAACATCTGTATTTAAAATCAAACTGGTTGTGTTTCAGGCTCTGGAGACTGCTGGTTATGTAAAGAATGTTATAGTAAGTATTTAGTCACAGTAATGATAATACTGTCAGTACTTCTGTAAATACTTTTACTGTTAAAACTGTGTTTTATGTTCAATGACAGACTTGCTGGTGAACATAGTTCCAGATACTTCCCTCAGGAGTTGGTGGAGACCAAACTCAGAGCTAAAAGAGAGAATATTGATCAGGTGACACAAACATGACCCCTGATGATGATCGTGTTGTTGTCTGTCTGTCCTCCAGGAGAGAGATATGTTACTGAGGTACAGACGTCAGGACTCAGTGAGGAGGAAACGAACCTTCAGAGCCTGCAGGGTGAGACTAAACACATGCTTCAGACCTGTTGACCTGTCTCGCCTTCATTACCCCACCTCACCCTAAACTGGATGACTGAGAACCTTCATCAACCTGTCTCTCCACTGTGACACCTCCTCGTCTACATAGTACTACTACAACTATTACTGTGTTTCTGTTTATTGACATTTGATTGGAGATTATTGGCAGACAAATATGTTGAAGCTGCTGATGTCAGTGACTCTGTGTGTGTGTGTGTGTGTGTGTGTGTGTGTGTGTGTGTGTGTGTGTGTGTGTGTGTGCGCAGGTCATTGAGACGTTTTATGGTTATGATGAAGAAGCGTCAGTGGACTCTGATGGATCATCTTTGTCCTTTCACACTGACAGAACTCCAGATACTGAACCAGAGGAGGTACACACACACACACACACACATACGCACATACACGCACATACACATACACATACATACTAAGACAATATGACCAAACTTTGGATCATTTTTTATTGACATCATCTTTAATTGAACCAAACTTCTGTTTATTTTCACCACATTTTAAACATTTTACAAGCTGCTGTCAAACTAACATTCACATTTAAACACAAACTCACAAAAATCACTGACAATTTGACTGAAGTTCGATTTATTCTGATACAAGTAAAGCGTGTAAGGGGGGGAGGGGACAGGGGACCAGTCTGACTGGTTTGTGTATTTCAGGTGTGTGTGCGTGAGGAGGCGGAGCTTCGTTACCGCCAGCTGACTCAGGAGTATCAGGCGCTGCAGCGAGCATACGCTCTGCTGACGGAGACGAGTGGAGGGAACTACGATGCTGAGAAGGAGATCAAGGTGACCCGACCTCTGAGCAAGGCAGCACCACAACCAGGGCCATCTTATCTGTACTGAAGCAAGGTGCTGACAGGTTGATGGTTTTACTCTGTGTTTCAGACCAGAGAGCAGCTGCTGGCTGAAATCAGTCGATATGAAACCAGAGTTGCAGATCTGGAGTCAGCTCTGAAACAACAAGGACTGGTAACACACACACATGCACACGCACACACACACACACACACTGCTGATGATAGAACAGAAGAGGTTTTATGTTTGTAAATAAGCAAACGGAAACAAGCGATATGATTGATCCATTGACCAGGTGAGACTATTCTCTGTAATCTGATTGATTCAAAGGTAGACTCGTGGAGGGGGTGTGTCTTCATGCTGATCAGAGGGGCAGCGAACCAATGAGAGCGAGACGGAGGTAGAAGAAACAGTAGAACATAGAACAGAATGACCAATCATGTTCCACAATGAGCAAAACATAACCTGGAGCTGATATCTCACCCAAACAGATCAGAGACTCCAATCAATGATCTGGTAGAGGGGAGAAGCTTATCTGTGACATCACCTGCTCAGGTGATGGGCTGGCTCCCTGTGGTACATGACCGCACACCTCTGATCTAGAATGTAGAACATAGAACATAGAGCAGGTCTGTCAAAGTTCTGAGGTCTCGTTTATCAGACAGTGTGTAGGATTCAAACTTAACATGTTCGTGTTCATGAAAGATGAAAACAGCATTTGCCATATGTTCATATTCACGTGTCAGAGTTTAAATACAGGTGCACTCATTCTCAACACAAGTCTGTTTTTATACATCACAACTATGGGCAACAAGTTTCAGCCGGCCCGTTAGTGTTAATGTCACGGTTATAAATGAGACCCCAGAACTGTAGATGATGTTGAGTTACTGCCGCTGACACTGCTTTCTATCTGTCTCTCTGTCGGTCTGTCTGACTGACTGACTGACTGACTGACTGACTGACTGTCTGTCTCTCTGTCGGTCTGTCTGTCTGACTGACTGACTGTCTGACTGACTGACTGTCTGTCTCTCTGTCGGTCTGTCTGTCTGACTGACTGACTGACTGTCTGTCTCTCTGTCTGTCTGTGTGTCAGGATGTGAAGTGGGTGGAGGAGAAGCAGGCGTTGTATCAGAGGAATCAGGAGCTGGTGGAGAAGGTGAAGCTGAACACATGAAACATTAACGTCCATAAATCCACTTAGAAATCAGATACAAAGAATCTGCTAAAGTAATCTATTACATCCATGAGTACACTGCAGACAGGAGCTGCTGTCAGCTCATTCAGCACGCACTGAATGGAAACAATCTGTCACAGCTGACTGACTCCATTATATTTCCCAAAGCATTCTGGGAACTGTAGTTCTGAAACTTAGAGCATGACTGTCCCCCAAATGGAAGAGAGACAAAGAATCATTATTATGTGAACATGAGTATTTTTTGATGTTACGAAGAAAACTGTTGATATGAAACATAAAACCTGATTTAATATTTGTGACACTGTTCAGGTGAGGCAGATGGACATTGAAGCTCTGCGGCTGCAAAACGACATCCAGGACGTCAAAGATCAGAACGAGCTGCTGGAGTTCAGGATCTTAGAGCTCGAGGTAACAACAGTCAGACATAAACAACAACAACAACAACAAGGGGAAACAGTATCACTGACTGATTCTCTGTTTCTATGGAAACCATGTTTACTGTTCAGGAGAGGGAACGACGCTCACCTGGCATTAACTTCCAACAACTATATTTCCCAGAGGGCCTCAGTCCCCTGCAGATCTACTGCGAGGCGGAGGGAGTCACTGTGAGTAACAGCACACCTGTGAACACCTGAGTACACCTGTAAACACCTGAGTACACCTCAGTGATTACTGTTTATTGTTGTTCCTTCAGGAGATTGTCATCAGTGAGTTGATGAAGAAGTTGGACATTCTGGGAGATAACGCCGTAAGTGTATGTTGAATTTATTTTGTACGTGTGTGTTTCATGTTAAAGTCTTCCAGCCTGTTATACCTGTTTCTGTTCTACATGTTTCTGTTCCACATGTTTCTGTTCCACATGTTTCTGTTCCACATGTTTCTGTTCTACATGTTTCTGTTCTACATGTTTCTGTTCTACATGTTTCTGTTCCACATGTTTCTGTTCCACATGTTTCTGTTCTACATGTTTCTGTTCTACATGTTTCTGTTCCACATGTTTCTGTTCTACATGTTTTCTGTCATCACAACCAGCAGTGTGTTCTGTGTCCACATGTGTGCTGTGGTCCACATGTTGCTGACATGTTGCTAACATGTTGTCTGTGTGTCGTTAACATGTTGTCTGTGTGTTGCTAACATGTTGTCTGTGTGTTGCTGACATGTTGTCTGTTCTTAACATGTTGTCTGTGTGTTGTTGATCATCACAACCAGCAGTGTGTTTTATGTAAAAGTGTGCTGTGGTCACGTGCTGCTGACATGTTGTTAACATGTTGTCTGTGTGTTGTTGACATGTTGTCTGCGTGTTGTTAACATGTTGTCTGTGTGTTGTTGACATGTTGTCTGTGTGTTGTTGACATGTTGTCTGTGTGTTGTTGACATGTTGTCTGCGTGTTGTTGACATTTTGTTCACATGTTGGTGACATGTTGGTGATGTGATGTTGTTTGCATGTTTTTTCTCCAGAATCTGTCCAATGAGGAGCAGGTGGTGGTAATTCATGCCAGGACAGTGCTCACTCTGGCAGAGAAGGTAACAAGCACACCTGAACACACCTGCTTACCTGTGCTGAGCACGGAATTATTCCCTGCAATCACTTCATTTATGAGTATTTACAGGTTGTTGTTGTTGAATCATGAATATAAACTCAGTGAACCATGTGACTGAAAACTGAGTTTATTTTTTGTCTCCACCTGTCTGTCTGTCTCCACCTGTCTGTCTGTCTCCACCTGTCTGTCTGTCTCCACCTGTCTGTCCGTCTCCACCTGTCTGTCTGACAGTGGTTGGAGTCCATTGAAGTGACAAAGTCGGCTCTGCAGCAGAAGATGTTGGACATCGAGAGCGAGAAGGTAACAAACTGAATGTGAGCAGATGTAAACAGCTGTGTGTGTTCCAGCTGTTTCCTCCTCGTGTCTTCAGCGCCACCTGCTGGTAACATGTGTTTTATTTTCCACACAGTTACATCAGTTTGTTTGTATTTTGGGGTTTTATGTTTTTATTGACGGTGGCAGGAGAGAGATCAGTACATCTGAATGAGGATGACAGTGGCCTTTGACCTCTGCTGTTGTTTTTAGGATCTGTTCAGTAAACAGAAGGGTTACCTGGATGAAGAGCTGGACTACAGGAAGCAGTCGATGGATCAGGCTCATAAGGTGAGTAGCCTTACCCCAACATCACAAACACATCATGATGATGGTGTGTGTTGGATCTTTACAACAAGAATCTGGTTCACTGAAGACCAACAGAAATAAGTCGAAGAACTCAGGATGAAGCTGAAGCTGACCGGTCTAGCAGACAGCAAGGATTAGAATAATTATTAACTAGTTAATATTTATGATCAGAACAAATGTGTTGTATGATGTCTGTCATCAATGCAGAGGATCCTGGAGCTGGAGGCCATGTTGTTTGAGGCTCTGCAGCAAGAGGACGAGTCAAGGATGGAGGGGCTTAAGATGGAGGAAGGTCATCTATCTGAAACACTGACAGAGGACGAAAGGGAGGGGCTTCGCAGAGCAATGGACCAATGGAAACGCACTGTGATGTTTGAACTGAGAGAAAGAGACGCCCAGATCCTCAGAGAGAGGATGGAACTACTGCAGCTCACACAGCAGGTAAACATTTAGACAACAGGTAGACAACAGGAAACATCAGGAAAACATCAGGTAAGCATTATGTAAACATCAGGTAAATACAGGCAGACAACAGGTAGAAAAACAGGAAAACAGTGTTTTATGTTTCATGTTGATATTTGATGTACGGTGGTGTGTGTGTGTGTGTGTGTGTGTGTGTGTGTGTGTGTGTGTGTGTGTGTGTGTGAAACAGAGGAACAAGGATCTGGAGGAAGTTATAGAAGCACAGAAACGCCAGATTAAAGAGCTGGAGGAGAAGGTAAATGTCTGTCACCATGGAAACACATTCATGTACAGTCTGTCCGTCACCATGGGAACACATGAACACTGACAGTAAGCGCTGACTCTCTGCTGTTTTCTTCTTCTTCCAGTTTCTCTTCCTGTTCCTCTTCTTCTCCTTGGCCTTCATCCTCTGGTCCTAATACACACTGGTGAGTCACAGCAACAGGGTGGGCATCATCAGAATGTCTACCTCGGGTCTCCTGTTGCTGTAGTATCACAATAACACTAAAGAGGTGTCCACTAGATTCAGCTCAGACTGACCTAAGTAGATCTGACACCCTGCAGCCAATCAGAATCAAGTATTCACCCAGACCATGGTGTAAGACTCTATTTAAATGTATGACATCGTGTTGATGTGTCTCAGGGTCTGCAGGCCTCCAGCAGCTGCTCTCGGCCCCATCTGGATCTGACCAATCACAGCAGGACTCACAGGGCCTCAGGTTTGGAACCAGCAGTTTATTGGCTGAGGGCCTCCAGCTGCTGTCAGCCAATCAGAGCAGAGCCCAGCTGTCAGCTGACTCTGGACTCCGTCACACCTCACAGATGAAGACAAGGATGGTTTCCACAGCAACAGATGAACATTGTATTTCGGACGAAAAACTACTTCTGGCAACATGCTAACTGGCTTCCTGTTAGCCACTGTTAGCTCACACACACGCACACACACACACACACACACAAACACACTGACCTCTGGATCAACCTGGTGCTGGACTTCATTCAGTTTACCTCAGCTAGCTGGACTGATGTTACCGTTAGCTCTGCTAGCTGGACTGCTGTAAGCGTTAGCTCAGCTAGCTGATTTTGAACACATTAGCTACATTAGCTGAACTAATCCTGTAAACTCAGCTGGTTGACTTCAGTGTTGAGCTGATTGGTAACAGTTCTCTGACCAGTGTGTTGGTCAGTGAGGCTACTGACTGATTGATTGACTGATTCATTCATTCATTCATTCATTCATTCATTGATGACTCCACACAGTAGAATCACAGTAGAAAGCATTAGACATTAATGGAGTATTCTCGTCAGGTCTTTGTTCTGTTTGGCTGCTCCAGCTGCCAACAGGTGAATGATGTCACAGTGTGGAGCCTCACTCACAGACCTCCGGTTACAGTGAGTAACCTTCAGTGTGTTTGAACCAGCTCGGGACCAAAAACTGATGGAGACGTCTCTTCATGATGTCAGAGGTCCACTGGAGATCAAAGGTCAACGAAAACAACGCTGATGTGACGAAACGAAGCTGAAGGTCGATGCAGGTGACAGTGTGTGAGTGTGTGTGACAGTGTGTGAGTGTGTGTGAGACAGTGTGAGTGTGTGTTGATGGTTTACTCACTGCAGCAGGTTATAAACTTGTTTCAGTTCACATGTGATCAGATTTCACAGTAAAGAATCAATAACAGAATAACTTCACAACACAAACAAATCTATACTAATATATATGATATGAGATTATATGATATTGTTGATTATGATGATATGAATTAATGCATTCTTCACTTTACTCTGCCACCAGAGAGAATCAGGACGTGTCAACATTTGAATTATAGATGAAATGTTTTTATCTTGTCGTGTTACCATGAACTCGATTTTGTTTTAAACTGATCTGATGTTTGGTGATGGACTAAACTGACGTCTTCACCATTTCAATGTGAATGATCTTCCTGCAGTGTTGAACTGATCAATGAATCTGATCAGCTTTTAAATTGATCTGCTGTTTTATTATTCAGATGATATTTTTTTATCTGCTGTGAGTCTTAACATCTGAAGAGTCGACAGTTTGATGACATCACTGATTAAAATGGTGGACACAGAATACATCATACCGCGTATTGTGTATATGTATATGTGTACATGTATACACTGTGTGTACATGTACACACTGAGAGTCTGACAGGAGGTGACTTTCAGTTTAAAACATGAGAGCTTCATGTTTTAAACTCAAACATGAGAGCTTCATGTTAAAGGTTGGAGACAGACTTTGTTACGGTCCACTGAGTCTGTGTGTGTGTGTGTGTGTGTGTGTGTGTGTGTGTGTGTGTGTGTGTGTGTGTGTGTGTGTGTGTGTGTGTGTGTGTGTGATAAAGTGAATGTGACAGGCAAAGAAATCCAGTTCAGACTGCAGCGTCTTCAGATTTACTGCACATCAGCAGTAATGAGCACTGACCTGTGTGTGTGTGTGTGTGTGTGTGTGTGTGTGTGTGTGTGTGTGTGTGTGTGTGTGTGTGAGGACTGTGAGTCTCTCTGCAGTCCTGTCAGCAGAGTAAATGTCGGTCAGACATGTTGTGACATCATTGGGTTGATACTCTGGTTAGTTTAGTTTGTTTTAAAATGGTTCTGGTTCTGGTTTCGCCACAAAGACGGCTTCAAAACGTCCCGATGAAACATCCAGTGGTTTCACTCTGACAGATGTGTGAACACAGTCCTGAACAGTGGTCTCTTGTCTGTGATACGAGACAAGTTGCAAAGACGTTGAGATGACCCGTAGGACGACTACAGATGAAACATGTTCTGCTGGTGACCTGAACCAATCAGAGTCCGCGCTGTGATGTCACATGATGATGTCAGGATGCCCTTCAGTCAATCAATAACCAATAACAACTCACTTTGTCATCATCATCAGCTGACACCGACTCAAGTGACATCACTCGAGGTCATCTGTCAGACTACTCTGTAGACTCTAAAACATCTGCAGCACAACGTTACCTGTCAAAATCATCTGGAGAGGAACAGCTACAAACCTGTACGTCAATATATCATCTGTCAGTCACCCTCCATCCAATGCGACCAATCAGATCAACAGCAGGGAAGCGCTACGACCAATCAAACACTGACTGAAGTCAGGAGAGTGAAACTTGTCATTCTTTGTTCTTCTTCAGTGAAAATCAACTCTCAGTTCTAAGGCTACAGCAGCTACGCTAACCTCTGGAGGACCCGCCATGTTGTTTTCTCTCAGACACAAGAGCAGAGGAAAACAGCAGGGAACACTCGGAAACGCCAGGAAACATTAGGAAATGCCAGGAAACATTAGGAAACGCCAGGAAACATTAGGAAACGCCAGGAAACACTAGGAAACACCAGGAAACACTAGGAAACGCCAGAAAACACCAGGAAACACCTGGAAACACTAGGAAACACTAGGAAACACCAGGAAACATTAGGAAACGCCAGGAAACATTAGGAAATGCCAGGAAACATTAGGAAACGCCAGGAAACATTAGGAAACGCCAGGAAACACCAGGAAACACTCGGAAACACCTGGAAACACTAGGAAACGCCAGTAAACATCAGGAAACACCTGGAAACACTAGGAAACACCAGGAAACACTAGGAAACGCCAGGAAACACTAGGAAACACCTGGAAACACTAGGAAACACTAGGAAACACCTGGAAACACTAGGAAACACCAGGAAACACTAGGAAACACCAGGAAACACTAGGAAACGCCAGGAAACATTAGGAAACGCCAGGAAACATTAGGAAACGCCAGGAAACACTCGGAAACACCTGGAAACACTAGGAAACGCCAGAAAACACCAGGAAACACTAGGAAACACCAGGAAACACTGGGAAACACCAGGAAACATTAGGAAACACCAGGAAACACTAGGAAACGCCAGGAAACACTAGGAAACACCTGGAAACACTAGGAAACACCAGGAAACATTAGGAAACACCAGGAAACATTAGGAAACGCCAGGAAACATTAGGAAACACTAGGAAACGCCAGGAAACACTAGGAAACGCCAGGAAACACTAGGAAACGCCAGAAAACACCAGGAAACACCTGGAAACACTAGGAAATGCCAGGAAACACTAGGAAACACCAGGAAACATTAGGAAACACTAGGAAACGCCTGGAAACACTAGGAAACACTAGGAAACACCAGGAAACACTAGGAAACACCAGGAAACATTAGGAAACACTAGGAAACGCCAGGAAACACTAGGAAACACCAGGAAACACTAGGAAACGCCAGAAAACACCAGGAAACACCTGGAAACACTAGGAAACGCCAGGAAACACTAGGAAACACCAGGAAACACTAGGAAACGCCAGGAAACACTAGGAAACACCAGGGAACACTAGGAAACACCAGGAAACATTAGGAAACACCAGGAAACACTAGGAAACACCAGGAAACACCAGGAAACATTAGGAAACACCAGGAAACACTAGGAAACGCCAGGAAACACCAGGAAACGCCAGGAAACACTAGGAAACACCAGGAAACACTAGGAAACACCAGGAAACACACGGAAATGCCAGGAAACACTAGGAAACACTAGGAACCACCAGGGAACGCCTGGAAACACCAGGAAACGACTGGAAACACCAGGAAACGCCTGGAAACACCAGGAAACGCTCGGAAACACCAGGAAACGCCTGGAAACACCAGGAAACGCTCGGAAACACCAGGAAACAGTAGGAAACACTACGAAACGCCAGGAAACACCGGGAAACACCAGGAAATACTAGGAAACGCCAGGAAACACCAGGAAACACACGGAAACACCAGGAAACAGTAGGAAACACCAGAAAACATTAGGAAACGCCAGGAAACACCAGGAAACATTAGGAAACACCAGGAAACACCAGAAAACGCTAGGAACCACTAGGAACTACCAGGAAACACCAGGAAACATTAGGAAACACCAGGAAACATTAGGAAACACTAGGAAACACCAGGAAACACTAGGAAACACCAGGAAACACCAGGAAACATTAGGAAACACCAGGAAACACCAGGAAACATTAGGAAACACCAGGGAACACTAGGAAACACCAGGAAACATTAGGAAACATTAGGAAACACCAGGAAACATTAGGAAACACCAGGAAACATTAGGAAACATTAGGAAACATTAGGAAACACTAGGAAACACTAGGAAACATTAGGAAACATTAGGAAACACTAGGAAACACCAGGAAACATTAGGAAACACCAGGAAATATTATGAAACACCAGGGAACACCAGGAAATAGACTTTGTTTCAGACAAGCTCATCATGTCGTCTGTTTCTGTTCTGATGGAAACATGAATAGACTCAACAGGAATTCAAACCAACAACCTCTCAGGACAATCTGATGTGTGATCTGTTAGCTAAACCTTGTCCTCCTTCTCTTCCTCTTCCTCCTCACTTTAATCAGTTCCTCTCTGCCTCTGTCTTTGAGGTCACAGTTCCTCCCCTCCTCCATGGCCCCCTTTCCTCCTCCTTCTTCTGGTCTCCTCATTTATCGCCTGAGGTCTTCAGCCAACCCCCCTCCTCCTCCTCCTCCTCCTCCTCCTCCTCCTCCTCCTCCTCCTCCTTATCCTCCTCCTCCTTGCCTCGACTCAGTCCAGATGCGTCCATGATGTCTGAGAGGAGGTGTTCTCCGGAGGACGACTGCTCCTCTCTCCTGTCCCGTCTCGGTTCCGACTCTCCTCGTCCTCGAATGAAGTATGGTGGGATGTTCTGCAGCGTCGAGGGAGCATTCGAGAACAAAACGTTGAACTTTGAGTCGTTCAGTCCGCAGACGCAGCGACGCCGAGCCGCTCGAACCCGCGGTGACAGCCATGATGGAGGAGACGCAGCGAGAGGAGCAGGACAAACGGTGGTGTTTCCAACGGGACACGCCCGAGAAAAAAACTACGGCAAGAGAGAGGTTCACATTTATTCAAAATTCATTTTAAACATCTGTTTATGACTGATTATTGATGTTTTTGAATCTTTGATTGATTTTGATCCTGAAACTGAAATCTGATCAATCAGCTTAAAAATGGCTAACCCTAACCCTCAGAGATGATGAGCTGATAGAGGGGCTGAACCACCTCAGAACCGCACCGGACTCATTGACAGAATGACTTGATTTTATTCAATAATTAACCCTATTTGAATACTGTACTTTTACATTTACTGGAGTATCTTCAGTGGTGGAAGTAACTCAGTACATTTACCGTTGTGCTGTACTTAAAGAGAATATTTCTACTTCACTACATTTGTGTGACAGCTTTAGTTACTTGACAGATTCAGATGATAAAAAAAATCAATACATCTATCACTTTAATGATTATTACGCTGCATTAAACTACACAGCAGTTTATACTTCATGTTAAATGTAATCACATTACTGGTCTGATTTATAATTATGGATCCCAAGTCAGCTGTTTATATTAAAACATGGTAACTAATATTTATTAGAATCATAATTATGTGACAGGATCCATCATGAGTACTTTTATTTTTAATACTTTAAATACATTTTGCTCGAGTTTGCTCTGTACTTCACCTGTGATGTATTTATACTGTGTTGGTAAAACATCTGAAGAGCCACTGAGCTAATCAATCAATCGATCAATTAGTCAATAATTACACCAATAACTGAAGCAAAAGCTCCTCACTGTACCAGCATGTCTGTCTCCTCCGCAGCAGGTGGACGACCAATCAGAATCCAGCACATAAACTGGTACCTGGGATGTGCTTTCAAAATAAAAGCATGCACAGACAAGAGAGTTTAAAGTCACGAACAGGAAGCTGATGTGTTTAACATGAACTCTGTATTTAAATGTTTGGTTTTATTGATCTATTTAATTTCTTTGATTGTTTAATTTGGATTAAAATTCAGAGATGACGTCAGAGTTTGTTAAATGAGTTTATAATTAACTGATTTCCAGACGGAGTTCTGTAGTGGAAATTCTCCTTTGTGAGGTAGAGAGTTGTTAATTCTTAGAAGAATTTTAGACTCAGTGTGATGAATCGGATCTCTTTAATACCTGCTGCAAGGAGAGAAGATCCAGAGTGTCTCTGCAGTCCACCAAACGTTTCCAACGTAAATACAACAGAGTCGGGTCACATACCTTTACAACAGTTGGTAATTACTCCTCCCCAGGACAGAGACCCCCTGATGTTTAGGTTGACCATGTCCTCCCCAGGACAGAGACCCCCTGATGTTTAGGTTGACCATGTCCTCCCCAGGACAGAGACCCCCTGATGTTTAGGTTGATCATGTCCTCCCCAGGACAGAGACCCCCTGATGTTTAGGTTGACCATGTCCTCCCCAGGACAGAGACCCCCTGATGTTTAGGTTGACCATGTCCTCCCCAGGACAGAGACCCCCTGATGTTTAGGTTGACCATGTCCTCCCCAGGACAGAGACCCCCTGATGTTTAGGTTGATGATGTCCTCCCCAGGACAGAGACCCCCTGATGTTTTATCAGGACAGTAAATGTCTTCTTGTCTGTCTTCCTGTCCTCCATCACTCTGCTCGTTTTTTGTTGTCCTTTCCTCGTCCCCCCTGTATGTCTCCCCCCCATTTCACTGTAAGCGTCTTTGGGTCATTGAAAAGCGCTATAAAAATACAATGTATTATTATTATTATTATTATTATTATTATTATTATTATTATTAAAGCCTCAGGCAGAGAGAATTTCCCCTCATATGACTTTTTAAAGGGGAAGTCTTTTCCTCTTGTCACATCCTGATATGCTCTTTACATTTTTACATTGATTACTGAATGGAAAACTATGTAATTTCTTACAGTTCTGACAGCTGATCTATAAGAAAATGGATCAATAGAAACACAATGAATAAAATCTAATGAATAGAAAATGACCTGATCTGTATATTGATAATAGGTCATTTTGGTGGTTGCAGCTTCACAGACGTGAAGACTTGATTGATCAGCCTGATTATAATGATTATACTGATTTTATTGATTAATGATCGTACTGATGTTTGCATTGTTGGTTGAAGATCTCTAAAGCAAATATTACTGTACGGGCTTTTATCGTGAAACCCCCAACCGGAAGGGGTGTGTGTGTGTGTGTGTGTGTGTGTGTGTGTGTGTGTGTGTGTGTGTGTGTGTGTGTGTGTGTGTGTGTGTGTGTGTGTGTTGTCGGCAGAGGCAGAGGTGACGGATACAACAATAGCAGAGTGTGAGCGTGTGTGTGAGTGTGAGCGGACCAATCAGCCGATCACAGATCGATCAGGATGTCGTTCCAGAACAAGAAGAGCAGCGCGAGACCCGCGGTAGGTCGAACCCGGGCCGGGCCGGGCCGGGCCGGGCTGAGCACAGCTAGCTGCGCTGAGCGGAGCCGGGATAACGGGGAGGAGAGGGAGGATGCTGGGCCGGTGAGGCGGGATGCTACAGTCCCGCGTGTCAGTCAGCCGATAGAACCAGACCGAGACTGACCCGGATCAGACTGAACTGGATCAGACTGAACTGGATCAGATACCCCGGGCCGATCCGGGCTGGATTTGACCAGTCAGTCTGTTGGAGTCCAGCTGCTGTAGACCCTCCCGGTTCGGCTCGGCTCGGCTCGGTTTGTCTTCAAAGAGGCGTGAAGTGAAGCTGTGGTGATGCTGAGAAATCAATTATTATTATTATTAATAATAATAATAATAATAATAATAATAATAATAATAATAATAATAATAAATAAAACATTTTATTTATATCAGAAACATCAAAGCGCTGCCGGTTTTCACTTCTTGTGGATCCATTTATATTATTCTGAAAGTCACCTCACTTCCTGTCACTCAACGTCATTTTAACCCCTGTGACATCATTACTGTGGGTGTGGCCTAAAGTCAAAGTGCAGCACTTGCACAGTGAGATAGCATTATATTTTTGTCATGTTCTGATGATTTGCTCAGTTTAACTGAACTATGACTCAAACACTCTGCTGAAGATGTGACCATCTTTAACAGATGAGCCCACAAGTGCTCTGAGTCCTGGTTCTGATCACATTCATTCAAACCAACAGAGCATGTAGAGATCAATAAATCTGTGAAAGTTAAATGATATTCTGGACAAAGCATGTTTTCAAAATAAAACAGAAAACATAACAAACTGCTCACTCCAGCAAAGCATGATGGGAAAAATATCCAGATATATCCTGTCTCGCAAAATATCTTAAAAACAGTGTGATTGGATGTTTTTCCCGTCGGTGTAGAAACAATCAATGACTTTAACAGGATGAGGGACTGGGTGTAGAGTCAGGGGACCAGCGGCCATTTTGTAAACTACAGGATTTATTGATCTGATTTTTTATCAGGACCCTGAAGGTCACACCAGCAGGTAAAAACACCTGAGGAATCACACCTGTCACCTGCTAGGAGGTCAAATAGCTGACTTTGATCTGTGTTGTTTCTCTTCAGTCTGATCAGACATTCAAACTGATCTAGAGATCAATAACTTCAAATCACCCAGCATCCTCTCTGTCTGCCTGTTTCCAGGGCGCCCGTCTGATCGTCAAAGGAGGAAAGATCGTCAATGATGACCAGTCGTTCTATGCTGACGTCTACATCGAAGACGGGACCATCAAGTAAATATCAATATTTGGATTATTATTGATTATTGTCATTTCAGACCAGCTACGGGCTTTAGGTTCACTCAACATGAACACCTGAGCTCCAGGTGTGTCGAGTGTCCACCTGTTAGCTCGACTGTCTCTGACATCATCACACTTCCTGTCCTGTGTCCTGATCAGGCAGATCGGGGAGAACCTGATCATCCCGTCTGGCGTGAGGACGGTGGACGCGTACGGTCAGCTGGTGATCCCCGGAGGAATCGACGCAAACACCAACCTGCAGGCTCCTCAGAAAGGCCTGAACCCGACCGACGACTTCTACCAGGGAACCAGAGCCGCCGTGTCTGGGGGAACCACCACGATCAGTCAGATTATTACCAATCATCTATCAATACTCATCAGTCAGGTTCAGAGGACAGCAGTAACAACAGTGATGGTTGTGTTCACAGTGGACCACGTGCTGGTGGAGCCAGGGACGAGTTTACTGTCAGCGTTTGATCAGTGGAGGGACACGGCGGAGCAGAGGGCGTGCTGCGACTTCTCCCTACACCTAGACATCACACGCTGGCATGACGGCCTGTACGAGGAGCTGGAGACGCTTGTCAAAGATAAAGGTCAGAGGTCACGGTACAATGATCGCAGTAAGGACACAAACATTCTCTTCAGTTGGTTTTAGATTACCTGTATTTCTGTTTCAGGTGTGAACTCCTTCCTGTTCTTCATGGCCTACAAAGACAAATACCAGAGCTCCGACTCTCAGGTCAGCTACACCTTCATGATTCTTCTTGTTGTTTGTTTGTTATTGTTGTTGTTGTTGTTTAGGTTGTTGTTGTTGCTGAGGTTGTTGTTGTTGTTGTTGAGGTTGTCGTTGTTGCTGAGGTTGTTGTTGCTGAGGTTGTTGTTGATGATGATTTATTTGTTGTTGTTGTTGTTGTTGCTGAGGTTGTTGTTGCTGAGGTTGTTGTTGTTGCTGAGGTTGATGTTGATGTTGTTGTTGTTGTTGTTGAGGTTGTTGTTGTTGCTGAGGTGGTTGTTGTTGTTGTTGAGGTTGTTGTTGTTGCTGAGGTTGTTGTTGTTGTTGCTGAGGTTGTTGTTGCTGAGGTGGTTGTTGTTGTTGTTGAGGTTGTTGAGGTTGTTGTTGTTGCTGAGGTTGTTTGTACATATCAGGGTTCCAATTGACAAATAGCAGCTACAATCCTCAGACGAGGGCTTGAAAATTGTTTCTATTTTTTCTTTTTTACTTTATCGATGGTGACATGTCGTGGTTTCTCTCTTGTGACAAATGTACTTACTGTAAGTCGCTTTTGACAAAAGCGTCTGCTAAATGCCCTAAATGTGAATGTAAATGCTTTAATTTAACTGAATCTACTTCTTTTTCATGGTTTCAGCTCTATGAGGCGTTCGGGGTCCTCCGGGATCTCGGAGCCATCGCACAGGTCCATGCTGAGAATGGTGACATCATTGATGAGGTAATTTAACCCGACCAATGAGACAGGAGCTTTCACTGTTTTTCAACTAAATACACTGAATTAAAACTGTTTTGTGTTTTAGGAACAGAGGAAGCTTCTCTGCCTTGGCATCACTGGACCTGAAGGACACGTTTTATCTCACCCTGAGGAGGTACACACACCTGGAGCACACCTGTAGTCACACCTGTAAATACATCTGTAACACACCTGTACTTACACCTGCAACACACCTGGAACACACCTGTAATCACACCTGGAACACACCTGTAATCACTCCTGGAACACACCTGTACTTACACCTGCAACACACCTGGAACACACCTGTAATCACTCCTGGAACACACCTGTAATCACTCCTGGAACACACCTGTAATCACTCCTGGAACACACCTGTAATCACTCCTGGAACACACCTGTAATCACTCCTGGAACACACCTGTAATCACACCTGGAACACACCTGTAATCACTCCTGGAACACACCTGTACTTACACCTGCAACACACCTGGAACACACCTGTAATCACTCCTGGAACACATCTGTACTTATACCTGGAACACACCTGTAATCACTCCTGGAACACACCTGTACTTACACCTGGAACACACCTGTACTTACACCTGTAACACACCTGTAATCACTCCTGGAACACACCTGTACTTATACCTGGAACACACCTGTAATCACTCCTGGAACACACCTGGAACACACCTGTAATCACTCCTGGAACACACCTGTACTTACACCTTGAACACACCTGTAATCACATTTTTTGTTCACCAGGTGGAGACGGAGGCGGTGTATCGGGCCGTCACCATCGCCAAACAGGCTAACTGTCCGCTGTATGTTACCAAGGTGATGAGCAAATCTGCTGCTGATGTCATCGCCAAAGCCAGGAAGAAAGGTGACATCATCGTGCTCGTCTGTACTCCATGTTGTCCTTTAATTCAGATTAGATTCACCCTGAATTATAAATGTGATTTAGATTCTGTTTCAATTACTGGATTATTCTGAGGCAGGACCAGGTGGACCAGGTCTGTCAGTCCACAGGTTCAGTCCTCAACCTCCATGAGACACTAACGAGTCACTTAAGAACACAACAGCATCCACACCTGCTGTCACTGTAGAGGTTTCAGAAGACTTTCTTGAATGTTCCAGCTCTGTATTCTCTATAACGGACGAGTCAGACAGCTTTAAGACGCATGCTGCTTAGCTTAGCATGTAGTCCACTCCTCCCTCCTCTGTTTATGGTCCTGATGGGGGCTTCACCTCCATGGAGGTGGTGCACCTCCACTGTGAGACTGTGGTGCAGTCGATGTGGACAGATAATGATAACTGGGACTGAGGTTCCAAAGGCTAAACACTGACTTCACATATTGTTGAAAAGATGAGTTCTTCGCTCAGATTTGAAGGCCTCATCATTCAGGTTGTCTGAGACCAGCAGGAGATTATTCCAGAGAGAAGAGGCCCTGCAGCCTGCTGACTTCTGTCTCACTCTGAGGACAGACAGAGCTTCTCGAGCGTGGAGCACTGGATGGGAGGTGCTCTGACAGATGTTGTAATTTAAACATCCTCCTGCTCCTGTCATCAGGTATGGTGGTGTATGGGGAGCCAATCACAGCTGGCCTAGCCACTGATGGCTCTCACTATTGGTCCAAAGACTGGGCCACAGCTGCTGCCTTTGTCATGAGCCCACCTCTTAACCCTGACCCATCAACACCACAGTACTTGACCGCTCTGTTAGCATGGTGAGTATGACTGTTGCTGCGGTTAGTAAGACTCTCTGTTAGCATGATTAACATAAATGTAGCATCACCTTCCACCTCAACATTTGAGGTGTTCCAGGTGAATCTGACAGGTGCTTGTGTCTGTTTTCTTCTAGTGGAGACCTCCAGGTGACGTCCAGTGCTCAGGCCAGCTTCTCCACTGCTCAGAAAGCTGTGGGTAAAGACGACTTCACTCTGATCCCAGAGGGAACCAATGGGATCGAGGAGAGGATGTCTGTGGTGTGGGACAGAGCTGTGGTGAGAAAACTTGTCTCCACATTATGAACTGTACAAATGTGAATGACTTTAAACTATAAAGAAGTTTCCACTTCATTTGAAGTATTGGAGTACAGGATAAACTTCACAGTGAGACAGAGCAACATCTTCCTGCTGACACCACCTCACCTTGTATCTTGATTTTTGTCATCCTGTGTGCTGTAGTGTATGGGGAAGATGGATGAGAACGAGTTTGTCGCTGTAACGAGCACGAACGCTGCCAAACTCTTCAACATTTACCCACGTAAAGGTATCGTCCAGTCTGAGGACATTAGCTGTGATTCTTCTTCTTTTTCTCAGCCTGAGGTGGAAACTCACTGTACTGAAAGTTATACCATCTGTAGATCGCAGTCACATATCTGATGTGTCCTCTGTGTTTTCAGGACGGATCGCTGTCGGATCAGACGCAGATATCGTCGTCTGGAACCCAAAGGAGACCCGAACTGTTTCTGCAAAGACTCATAACCTGGTGAATCAAATCTTCATCATCCTCATCATCCTCATCATCCATAATCAAAACCCGTCATTGATCATCATTAGCTGCTCCTCCTTATGCTGCCTGTCTGTGTGCAGACGGTGGAGGTGAACATCCTGGAGGGTTTGGAGTTTCGCGGCGTGGCATCGGTGGTGATCAGTGGAGGTCGAGTCGTTCTTGAGGACGGAAAACTGAACGTGACTGAAGGTTCAGGACGTTTCATCCCCAGGAAGGCGTTCCCTGATGCCGTCTACAAGAGGATCAGAGCCCGCAGCAAGGTGACTAAACACCTGTTTTACAAGTAAACAACATAACAGGTTGTTAACAGGTTCAGCCGCAGTCCGATTGATAGACTTAGACTTAGACTAGACTTTATTTATCCCTTGGGATGACTCCCTCAGGAAATTCAAGTTTCCAGCAGCTTCACAGGCACACAGAGGGCAAAAATACAAAAGATACAGGAATACAAATTTAGTAAAAAAATACAGAATATAAGCTATTAATAGGAAAATACAGGAAATATGAATATCAAATATAGACCCCTAAGAAAATATAGAAAAAACAAATAGTAAAAATATAAAAATATATAAACCCCTAAAAAAATATAGGAGTGATATTGAGGTGACGGATGGATTGACCAGTGTTATTATGGTATTGCACTATATGATATGATATTGCACATATTAACAGATAAATAATGAATGAATGAATAAATAAGGTATTTTTTGTTATTGGGCTGTTGGGTCAACAGTAGGGTGGTTGTGAGGTGGTTAGCGGCTGCTACCACGACTACCTCCCTTCTGTCCTCCTCCTATCCCCAAGTGAGGAGGAGCAGTCTGATGGCGTGGGGGACAAAGGAGTTCTTCAGTCTGTTGGTCCGACACTTGGGAAGGAGCAGTCTGTCACTGAACAGGCTCCTCTGGTTGCTGATGACGGTGTGCAGACGGTGGCTGGTATCATCCATAATGTCCAGCAGTTTGTTCAGAGTCCTTGTCTCTGCCACCGTCACCAGAGAGTCCAGCTTCATTCCAACCACAGAGCCGGCCTGTCCAGTCTGGATGTGTCCTTTTTGGATATGCTGCCTCCCCAACACACTACGGTGTAGAAGAGGACACTGGCAACCACAGACTGGTAAAACATCCGCAGCAATTTGCTGCAGATGTTGAAGGACCGCAGTCTCCTCAGGAAGTACATCCTGCTCTGTACCTTCCCATACAGGTGGCTGGTGTGTTTTGACCAGTCAAGTTTGTTGTCCAGCCACAGCCCGAGGTACTTGTATGAGTCCACAGCCTCCACCTCAGTTCCCTCTATTACGACTGGTTTCAGCTTTGGTCTGGACCTCCCAAAGTCTACAACCAGCTCCTTCGTTTTAGAGGTGTTGAGTTCCAGGTGGTTTGTGCGGCACCAGAGAGCAAAGTCCCCCACCAGACATCGATATCGACATCGATATCATGTCGACATCGACATGATGAACTAGCTGATCAGTTAACTGAGCGATCAGTTCATCAGGAGGTCATTCTCAGCCGTTTTCTCTCCTTATTTCAGATGGCTGAGGCTCGTGGCGTCCCCCGTGGAAACTATGATGGACCAGTCCATGATGTCATCAGTATGACCAAATCTGTCCCACCCACTCCGACCACCAGGGGGACCCCCTGTCCAAAAACCCTGACTGGCTCCCGTAACCTCCACCAATCAGGATTCACCCTGGCTGGTAGTGTTCAAAGATATCAATATTCTGATCAACAATTTGATGAGTTGCATTCTGAGCAAACGGCCACATACAGCAGCTGAGTATGAACATCACTCTTCTTCTTCTTCTCTGCAGGATCTCAGGTTGATGACCATATTCCTCGCCGCTCCACTCAGAAGATCGTGGCACCGCCTGGTGGACGATCCAACATCACATCCTTATCTTAAAGAACAAAACAGTCAAATCTGAAACATAGCAAGTACACCAAGTACTTTATCCCATAACAACTACTTTATAATACTACAGTCGTACTACAACTTGTACTTAACCCTGCAACTTGGCCCACTGTCCCCTTATGTTGTCAGACATCCCAGAATAATAAGAAACATCCGTCCCCATCAGAACTCATTCTGCTCATTGTAAATTAGTTTATGTGGTCCTGAAGTCATGAATATGAACCCTGTAACATCTCATTATAATATAATTAGTCCTGGTCCATATCACTCGTATTATCTGTTAGTCTCAATCTGAACCACTTAAATTCTGCATTAATATTTATATATAAATCTGTTCTGATATAACTTCATCAGTCTGTGGTAGATAAACGTGTTCAGTCCTGATCAGTGTTTCTATTGGTCCAACTGACTGAAGAGTTAGTCCTGTCGGGACCAATCAAAATCTTTTACTCTCTGATTTATTGATACAGTTAATTTTAGTTAATAAATGGTGAAATAATTGATGAACCAACATGAAACTTTCAGACTAACACATTCGACTTTTTGTGAACATCTTCTGATAAATGGTGCTAATAAATCCAGCTGTAGCCTGCAAGTAGCAATCCCTTCAGCGCCACGCCCCCTACAGGAAGTAAACACACTGACTCCACCTCCAGAAATATGTGAAGCTAACTGACATAAAAAAACAAACCAGAGACTGATCTGACCGTGGATGTACTTTAAGAACTGGAGAGTGGACTCATGGTGAGGTTTGTGTCTCTCTTTCGGCTCAGACTCACAACAGATGTTCTTCTTTGTGATGTCACACGCATGAAGATGAACACACCTGAGGGAGCGACGCAGCGTCTCACCATGAGCAGATGGAAACAAAATGGAGACTGATGAGGTGCAACAACTCGCCCCTGTAACTTTAATACTAAAGCAGCAGGGTGAGAAATAGGTCCAGTGAGACAACATCAACATGGCTGTCTAGCTAATGTTAGCCTCAAGCGCTAGAATGTTTACTGTTGCTTAGCAACACCATCAGCTGCTCCAGAATCTCTCTCTCATTGGCTGTTGTGAAAGTCCTGACGTAATCATCCAGGTCCGAACTATCACACCTGTTTCAGTTGACTCATTGTGGTTTCATCTAAACTGGGTCAGCATAACAATACCAGGGTAAGCCAATCACAGTTGAGTAGGGCGGAGCTTCTCAAGGAAACCAGTGGATCCATTATAACATGTACACCTGCCACAGCTGATCTGGAAGAAACGCTGGTACCAGACGAGGTCCCAGACCAGATTTATCCTCAGATCACCAAGAGCAGCTGTTCCTGTAAACTGAGGCTTTAGTGTTTCTCCTGCTGGCCCCGCCCACACAGGTAAATCGAGCATGCTGGTTGGTAGATTTGACTTCATGACCTCAGATCAAAGATCAAACAGATCAAACTTACCAGCTCAACAACACGCCCTGTGATCAAACTGTCCCCTTCCTGCTCTGTGACCTCCGCTGACCTCTGAAGGGATTTTTATTAACTGTCTTTGATTTGTAAAGGCTTCAATTGATACCATGACCATTTTGTATTTTTTACAGTTTTTGTATCCTGATAGTGTTAGCATCAGTGGTCGTAGCACTCAGTTCAGCCCATGGCAGCCATGTTGGTGCCACACTGTTGCTATAGTAACAACATTTTGCCATAAACAGCTTCCAACATGGCGTCCTCATAAAAGTCTGTAGTACAGATTAGCTCCAACATGGCAGCTGTGTCCCTGCAGGCTGAACTGTTTCTGTAGCAGTCGCTTGGTTTCCTGTCCTTACAGATGCACTGGACAAACATGGATGACATGAACTCTTTGTAAACGCAGTGATCATGTGCAGTGTGTATATGAAGAGTGGTTACCATGGAGACGGTGCATCTGTTGTTGTTGTTGTTGTTGTTGTTCCTGTAGTGAATGTAAAACTTCTTCCAGGTGTCATGAGCTGCATGAATAAACTGTGAAGTGAAACTCAGCAGAGTGAGATGTCTGTTGGTCCAACTTGCTAACAGATAACAAATACTAACATGACACAGAGTCTGATCGTATATAACATCAAGAAATAACGAACAGCAACACAAAAATGACAAACAGGAAGGTGAATGTAAACACATGCATACAGTGCAGACGCTCACTGTCCTCACGGCGTTCACTTGTTACTTTTCTTCAAGTTCACACAACATTTCAAAAACATTTTCAACATCAATCCAAAAAGTTTTTACATAAATGTGTTCATGAAATAGACGTAGACAAGGTTCAGCGGCAGGATTCAGAAATATCATTTCTATATCTTTTAAGAAAGTAGTTTGTTGGGTAAATAAAGTGTAACATTTCAAAGTACACTTACAGACTTTGTTGTGCACAATAAATATGTTTTAGTAGGTCCAAAGTGATTGAACCAATACTGTCTTCTAGGAACAGTCAGTCGTCACTGTTCATCACAAACAATCTCCTGAAACAAACAGGACCGACGTCGGTTGGTTGTGTTCCATATGAAACGTTTGTGAACAGCTGATAATTGAGGGAGGAGATTTTTTACATCAAAACTACATCTGAGAATAAATTCTGCAAACCAGCAACAACGAATCTTTGTTCTTCATAACATGTTTAAACCAGCTCAACTTGAAAATTAGATTGGATCGGTGCCGTCATTTACAAGCACGTGATGAACCCGCTGCACCGATGACATCACAACCAATAGGAGGAACAGGTCACGTCACGTGGTCAGAGACGCGGACCGGTTAATGAAGCAGCTGATGAAGGCAGGAAGATTGATCCTGCGCTGAGTTCAGACTGAGACGTGTTTGTTCGGCGGTTCGGCGGTTCGGTGAGCTGTGAGGCTGCTCGTCTTCACTCTCACCTGTTCACACCTCAAACTGTTGGACTGTGGGAGGGGGCGGGGCCGAATATCGGGCCGTGCAGGTGTGAAACTACACGTGTGTCTTGTGTTACCAGAGAAATGTTGGCGAAAACACTTAAAACCAGTTGAAGTGTGAATGTAGCGCTTCTTTATTTTATATTGATTTTTTAAATTCATTTTATTCATCAATAGTATAAAAAATACAAGAATCAGGTAAATCCAGTGCAGGAAGACAGTTCAGCCTTGGTTTTGAGCCTTTGGGTAGAATATAGATATGAGGAGCACTGTTCCCAATGTTACAGGTGAGTGGAGGTCACAGGTGAGTGATGGAGGAGTCTCGGCTCATCGTGGAGGAGCTGCTGACGTTGTGTCTGCAGAGGATCACTGTGGAGGAGAAGGCCGTGGACACTGAGCAGGGTGAGACTGACTGGCTGATCCAGGAACAGTTCATGTCAGCAGCACTGAGAGCTGAGATCAACCTGTGAGATGGTTTCAGTATCAGGAGATTCAGTTTAGTTAATGTGGACTGCAGACAGGAAGTGATGGAGGCAGACACACAGGACTCCTCCATCTTCTCACTTTACACTTCCTGCTCTGAGGAGGTTGAGGATGTGATTTTCTTCTTCTGCTCTGTCAGAGATGGTGGAGGTGGTGAAGAACTTTGAGGCTGTCAGGAAGCGGTGGCTGCACGCCGAGCTGGAGCTGAAGAAGTATAAAGAGCTGCTGGTGAAGTCTGATGTGGCCAAAGCTGCTCTGGAGGTCAAACTGAAACACACTCGGAACCAGCTGGACGTGGAAATGAAGAAACGCTACAAGATGGAAGGCGACTACCAGTACCTGGTGAGTCACTCAAACACGACTCCGCCATGTGTCCTCTGGCGCCACACTCAGGACAAACCTCAGCTCCACCACAGTCCAGACTCAGAATGTCTGAAGATGTCCTGTGGGGGTGCTTCATCATCATCATCATTCCTCACTGTGTTTGTTGCCTGTGTGACTGACAGCAGAGGCAGATGCAGCTCATGTGTGACATCCTGGTCCACGACAGTAAATCCAGCGCCTGTCTGAACGATGAGCAGAAGTCTCTGATGGCCACATTTGAACACAAAGGAACAAACGTGACTCTGCACAGGAGCAGCAAGCGGTGAGAGAGCAGTGTTGTTGTTGTTGTTGTTGTTGTTGTTGTAAGATAAACACTGTCTACTCTGCGAGGCTCACAGTTTGTGTCCGTTCCTTCAGGCTCTCTGTGATCGACGAGTCGTCCTTCCTCTCTGTCTGTCACTCTGACATCAGCTACGACCGCACTGATGATGACGTGGTGAATCAGGATTCATGACATTAAAGGACCACTCTGCTGCTCTTCAGTGTTTACATTTCATAATTTAACGTTTTCATGTTGTTTCAGGATCTGGACACAACAGTCATCAAACCACTGAGATCTCGAGTCAGAGAGAGGAGGGTGAGAACATGTTCCTCAGCAGGCTGTGATGATGGATCTCAGCAGTGAACAGTTTGAGTTTGTATAAAACTGACCCTGGTTCTGATTTTCTGGTGGTTCTGCGCAGCGCTCCTCGATGGGTCCAGCTGCCGGTGGGAAGCGAGGACGAGGAGGCAATGTTACTGCAGAGCTGCTGGAGAGAAAAACTGTTGACAAGGTGACACAAACATGACAGACTGAAACCTGCTGGCTAAAAACTGAACACAGGTTAACTCTGAGTCTGTGTGAGTCAGGAGGTGGAGACCATCGTGACGGCGTCACTGACGACACCTGACACTGGAGGTCACATCCACATGGTGCTGGGAATCACACAGGAGAACCCCGAACACCCGACCTGGACCCTCAGCCAGGACCGAGGAGGAGGAGGAGGAGGAGGAGGAGGAGGAGGTGATTATGTTTAAAATGTGATGTGTGGGGCGCCGTTTAGCTCAGTTGGTAGAGCAGCGTCCCATGTGCAGAGGCTGTGTCCTCGCTGCAGCGGACCCTCGTCCCTCTCTCATCCTGTTTCCTGTCAGGTCTTCAAGCTTCTATCAAGTTCTATCAATAAAAGACATAAAGGCTCATCTTGTTCTTGTGACCGGCCCTGACAGCGTCACCACAGCAGCAGCACTGATGCTGATTTCCTTTTAACTCAGTTGACTGAAGTCCGGACAGACATTAGAGGTTGAATGCTGATGGATTTCATACTGTGTGTGTCATTTCCTGCTCGTGCACCAGCTGACGATGCACGGACGCTGCAGTGAGCTGGTCCCTGCTGGTTGTGTGGATCACTGAGTCTGATTGTTTGTGTTGTTCAGATGAGACCTCGGTTTGGTTCCCCTGCGATGAGACGCTGCCGGAGCCTGAAACGAAGACGGAGAAGAGAGCTGAGAAAACCCTCAAACATGTTTTTATTTCTAAAACGGTATAAAGACGCAGAGAAAGTCTTCATCTTTGATTCTGGACAGAAAGTTTGATGATGAATGTCTCAGACGATGAATGTGAGTTTCTTCAGTTGTGTCGGAGACACTGGAGGATGTTTGTGGTCTGTGTTGAGTAGAAGAGCATTGATCAGGAATAATAATGTCTTTAATGCCGCAGCTCATCAGGCAGCCGTCAGTTTGACTCTGTGCTCTGCCTCCTCAGGTGATCCGTCCCGAGACCTGCTCGCCGTGCGGGAAGAGGATCCGCTTCGGGAAGATGGCGGTGAAGTGCAGGAACTGCCGCGTGGTCGCTCATCCAGAGTGCAAACAGAAGTTCACTGGAGGCTGCTCGACCGTCACAACAGGAAGTTCAGCTCAGCAGGTACCTGGAGAGCTCTCTGAGGCCAGAACAGAATCAGAAGCGTTGGTCCAGAACAGAACAAGGGACAGTCTGGAGCTGGACCAGAGCCAGTGCAGGCAGATTTGTGTTTACACGATGACACTGAACCACAGAACCTGTTGTTGGTCCAGAACTCGTTGGAGGGCTTCGCTCCAGTGGTCCGACCCAGAGTGCCTCAGCTGGTCATCGAGTGCGTGACGGAGATCGAGAGGAGGGGCCTGGACGAGGTGAGCAGCTGTCCGTCACTCACCTGATCTGATGACTCCGCAGGCCCCTGTAGCCAGGTGTGTGTCTGTGTGTGTGTCTGTGTGTGTGTCTGTGTGTGTGTCTGTGTGTGTGTGTGTGTGTGTCGTGTATCTGTATGTGTTGTGTGTCTGTGTTGTGTGTCGTGTATCTGTCTGTGTTGTGTGTGTCTGTGTTGTGTGTCGTGTATCTGTCTGTGTTGTGTGTGTCTGTGTTGTGTGTCGTGTATGTGTCTGTGTTGTGTGTCTGTGTGTCTGTCTGTGTGTGTGTGTGTCTGTGTTGTGTGTGTCTGTGTTGTGTGTCGTGTATCTGTCTGTGTTGTGTGTCGTGTATCTGTCTGTGTTGTGTGTGTCTGTGTTGTGTGTGTCTGTGTTGTGTGTCGTGTATCTGTCTGTGTTGTGTGTCGTGTATCTGTCTGTGTTGTGTGTGTCTGTGTTGTGTGTCGTGTATCTGTCTGTGTTGTGTGTGTCTGTGTTGTGTGTCGTGTATCTGTCTGTGTTGTGTGTGTCTGTGTGTGTGTGTCGTGTATCTGTCTGTGTTGTGTGTGTCTGTGTTGTGTGTCGTGTATCTGTGTGTGTTGTGTGTCGTGTATCTGTATGTGTTGTGTGTGTCTGTGTTGTGTGTCGTGTATCTGTCTGTGTTGTGTGTCTGTGTGTGTTGTGTGTCGTGTATCTGTGTGTGTTGTGTGTCGTGTATCTGTCTGTGTTGTGTGTCGTGTATCTGTCTGTGTTGTGTGTCGTGTATCTGTGTGTGTTGTGTGTCGTGTATCTGTATGTGTTGTGTGTGTCTGTGTTGTGTGTCTGTGTATCTGTCTGTGTTGTGTGTCTGTATGTGTTGTGTGTGTCTGTGTTGTGTGTCGTGTATCTGTGTGTGTTGTGTGTCGTGTATCTGTATGTGTTGTGTGTGTCTGTGTTGTGTGTGTCTGTGTTGTGTGTCGTGTATCTGTCTGTGTTGTGTGTGTCTGTGTTGTGTGTCGTGTATCTGTCTGTGTTGTGTGTCGTGTATCTGTCTGTGTTGTGTGTGTCTGTGTTGTGTGTCGTGTATCTGTCTGTGTTGTGTGTGTCTGTGTTGTGTGTCTGTGTATCTGTCTGTGTTGTGTGTGTCTGTGTTGTGTGTCGTGTATCTGTCTGTGTTGTGTGTGTCTGTGTTGTGTGTCGTGTATCTGTGTGTGTTGTGTGTCGTGTATCTGTCTGTGTTGTGTGTCGTGTATCTGTGTGTGTTGTGTGTCGTGTATCTGTCTGTGTTGTGTGTGTCTGTGCTGTGTGTGTCTGTGTTGTGTGTGTCTGTGTTGTGTGTGTCTGTGTTGTGTGTGTCTGTGTTGTGTGTCTGTGTGTGTTGTGTGTCTGTGTATCTGTCTGTGTTGTGTGTCTGTGTTGTGTGTCGTGTATCTGTATGTGTTGTGTGTCTGTGTTGTGTGTCTGTGTTGTGTGTCTGTGTTGTGTGTCGTGTATCTGTCTGTGTTGTGTGTGTCTGTGTGTGTGTGTGTCTGTGTTGTGTGTGTCTGTGTTGTGTGTGTCTGTGTTGTGTGTGTCTGTGTTGTGTGTCTGTGTGTGTTGTGTGTCGTGTATCTGTCTGTGTTTGTGTGTCTGTGTTGTGTGTCGTGTATCTGTATGTGTTGTGTGTCTGTGTTGTGTGTCTGTGTTGTGTGTCTGTGTCTGTGTGTCGTGTATCTGTCTGTGTTGTGTGTGTCTGTGTTGTGTGTGTCTGTGTTGTGTGTGTCTGTGTTGTGTGTCTGTGTGTGTTGTGTGTCGTGTATCTGTATGTGTTGTGTGTCTGTGTTGTGTGTCTGTGTTGTGTGTCGTGTATCTGTATGTGTTGTGTGTCTGTGTTGTGTGTCTGTGTTGTGTGTCGTGTATCTGTATGTGTTGTGTGTCTGTGTTGTGTGTCTGTGTTGTGTGTGTGTGTGTTGTGTGTCTGTGTTGTGTGTCTGTGTATCTGTGTGTGTTGTGTGTCTGTGTTGTGTGTCTGTGTTGTGTGTCTGTGTATCTGTATGTGTTGTGTGTCTGTGTTGTGTGTCTGTGTTGTGTGTCTGTGTATCTGTATGTGTTGTGTGTCTGTGTTGTGTGTCGTGTATCTGTATGTGTTGTGTGTGTCTGTGTTGTGTGTCGTGTATCTGTCTGTGTTGTGTGTGTCTGTGTTGTGTGTCTGTGTTGTGTGTCGTGTATCTGTCTGTGTTGTGTGTCTGTGTTGTGTGTCTGTGTATCTGTATGTGTTGTGTGTCGTGTATCTGTCTGTGTTGTGTGTCTGTGTTGTGTGTCTGTGTTGTGTGTTGTGTATCTGTCTGTGTTGTGTGTCTGTGTTGTGTGTCTGTGTTGTGTGTCGTGTATCTGTCTGTGTTGTGTGTCTGTGTTGTGTGTCTGTGTTGTGTGTCTGTGTTGTGTGTGTCTGTGTTGTGTTCGTGTATCTGTGTGTGTTGTGTGTCGTGTATCTGTCTGTGTTGTGTGTCGTGTGTCTGTCTGTGTTGTGTGTCTGTGTTGTGTGTCTGTGTTGTGTGTCTGTGTTGTGTGTGTCTGTGTTGTGTATCGTGTATCTGTGTGTGTTGTGTGTCTGTGTATCTGTCTGTGTTGTGTGTCTGTGTTGTGTGTCTGTGTTGTGTGTCTGTGTTGTGTGTGTCTGTGTTGTGTGTCGTGTATCTGTGTGTGTTGTGTGTCGTGTATCTGTCTGTGTTGTGTGTCTGTGTATCTGTGTGTGTTGTGTGTCGTGTATCTGTCTGTGTTGTGTGTGTCTGTGTTGTGTGTGTCTGTGTTGTGTGTTGTGTATCTGTATGTGCTGTGTGTGTCTGTGTTGTGTGTGTCTGTGTTGTGTGTGTCTGTGTTGTGTGTCTGTGTGTGTTGTGTGTCGTGTGTCTGTATGTGTTGTGTGTCTGTGTTGTGTGTCTGTGTTGTGTGTCGTGTATCTGTATGTGTTGTGTGTCTGTGTTGTGTGTCTGTGTTGTGTGTCGTGTATCTGTCTGTGTTGTGTGTGTCTGTGTTGTGTGTGTCTGTGTTGTGTGTGTCTGTGTTGTGTGTCTGTGTGTGTTGTGTGTCGTGTGTCTGTGTGTGTTGTGTGTCGTGTATCTGTATGTGTTGTGTGTCTGTGTTGTGTGTCTGTGTTGTGTGTGTGTGTGTCTGTATGTGTTGTGTGTCTGTGTGTGTGTGTCTGTGTTTGTGTGTCTGTGTATCTGTATGTGTTGTGTGTCTGTGTTGTGTGTCTGTGTTGTGTGTCTGTGTATCTGTATGTGTTGTGTGTCTGTGTCTGTGTGTCTGTGTTGTGTGTCTGTGTATCTGTATGTGTTGTGTGTCTGTGTTGTGTGTCTGTGTTGTGTGTCGTGTATCTGTATGTGTTGTGTGTGTCTGTGTTGTGTGTCGTGTATCTGTGTGTGTGTTGTGTGTGTCTGTGTTGTGTGTCGTGTATCTGTATGTGTTGTGTGTGTCTGTGTTGTGTGTCTGTGTTGTGTGTCGTGTATCTGTCTGTGTTGTGTGTCTGTGTTGTGTGTCTGTGTTGTGTGTCTGTGTTGTGTGTCGTGTATCTGTCTGTGTTGTGTGTCTGTGTTGTGTGTCGTGTATCTGTCTGTGTTGTGTGTCTGTGTTGTGTGTCTGTGTTGTGTGTGGTGTATCTGTCTGTGTTGTGTGTCTGTGTTGTGTGTCTGTGTTGTGTGTCGTGTATCTGTCTGTGTTGTGTGTCTGTGTTGTGTGTCTGTGTTGTGTGTCTGTGTTGTGTGTCTGTGTTGTGTGTCTGTGTGCGGCGGGTGCTCAGAGAGGTCTGTACAGGGTCCCTGGAGGGGAGCGTCTGGTGAAGGAGCTCAGAGAACGGTTCCTTCAGGGTAAAACTGGGCTGATGCTCAGCAAAGTCCAGGACGTCCACGTGGTCTGTGGGCTGCTCAAAGACTTCCTGAGGAACCTGAAGGAGCCGCTGGTCACCTTCAGACTGCACCGGACCTTCATGGAGGCTTCAGGTACGAAGCCCGGTGCTGCTCACACACAGGAAACACTCACTAGACTCACATTATCGCCTTTTCTCCACCTTTGTCTGTTCACACTGAACCAAGCAGCGCCGCTTTAGAGCTGCTCCAGTGGGTCGGGTCATGATGGGGACGTCCCCACCCACTGCTTCTAATCATGTGGATGCAGTTACAAAGTGTTGTGGTTCACTGAAGTCTCTGACCGTCACCGTGACAACAGTAACTACAACAACACAACAGGAGACAAAGACTTGTGAGTTATAATCCCCTCCATTCAACTGAGGGAGCTGCCTGGCTGTGCTGCTGGGGACAGACAGGAGGAGGACAGGAGCAGGGACAGGAGGACGGACAGGAGGACAGACAGGAGGAGGACAGGAGGAGGACAGGAACCTCAGGAGGACAGACAGGAGGACAGACAGGAGGAGGACAGGAACCTCAGGAGGACAGACAGGAGGAGGACAGGAGGAGGGACAGGAGGACAGACAGGAGGACAGACAGGAGGAGGACAGGAGGAGGAGAGGACAGGAGGACGGACAGGAGGAGGACAGGAGGAGGACAGGACAGGAGGACAGACAGGAGGAGGGACAGGAGGACAGACAGGAGGAGGACAGGAGGACGGACAGGAGGAGGGACAGGAGGAGGACAGGAGGACAGACAGGAGGAGGACAGGAGGACAGACAGGAGGAGGACAGGAGCAGGGACAGGAGGAGGGACAGGAGGACAGACAGGAGGACGGACAGGAGGAGGGACAGGAGGACAGACAGGAGGACAGGAGAGGACAGACAGGAGGAGGACAGGAGGACAGACAGGAGGACAGACAGGAGGAGGACAGGAGGAGGGACAGGAGGAGGACAGGAGGAGGACAGGAGGACAGACAGGAGGAGGACAGGAACCTCAGGAGGACGGACAGGAGGACGGACAGGAACCTCAGGAGGACGGACAGGAGGAGAGACAGGAGGAGGACAGGAGCAGGGACAGGAGGACAGACAGGAACCTCAGGAGGACGGACAGGAGGAGGACAGGAGGAGAGATAGGAGGAGGACAGGAGCAGGGACAGGAGGAGGACAGGAGGACGGACAGGAACCTCAGGAGGACAGGAGGACAGACAGGAGGAGGACAGGAGGATGGACAGGAACCTCAGGAGGACGGACAGGAGGAGAGATAGGAGGAGGACAGGAGCAGGGACAGGAGGATGGACAGGAGGAGGACAGACAGGAGGAGGACAGGAGGATGGACAGGAACCTCAGGAGGATGGAGAGGAGGAGAGACAGGAGGAGGACAGACAAGAACCTCAGGAGGACGGACAGGAGGAGAGACAGGAGGAGGACAGGAGGATGGACAGGAACCTCAGGAGGATGGAGAGGAGGAGAGACAGGAGGAGGACAGGAGGACAGACAGGAGGACGGACAGGAACCTCAGGAGGACAGACAGGAGGAGGGACAGGAGGACAGACAAGAACCTCAGGAGGACAGACAGGAGGAGGGACAGGAGGACAGACAGGAACCTCAGGAGCAGGGACAGGAGAACGGACAGGAACCTCAGGAGGATGGAGAGTAGGAGAGAGAGGAGGAGGACAGGAGGACAGACAGGAGGAGGGACAGGAGGACAGACAGGAGGAGGACAGGAGAACGGACAGGAACCTCAGGAGGACAGACAGGAGGATGGACAGGAGGACAGACAAGAACCACAGGAGGACAGACAGGAGGACGGACAGGAGGAGGGACAGGAGGACAGACAAGAACCTCAGGAGGACGGACAGGAGGACAGACAGGAGGACAGACAGGAGGACGGACAGGAGGACGGACAGGAGGAGGGACAGGAGGACAGACAGGAGGACAGACAAGAACCACAGGAGGACAGACAGGAGGACAGACAGGAGGACAGACAGGAGGATGACACTTCTCCACATATAACTGCAGTATTTTTTACTCATACTGTTGTTTGGTTCTGTAACGTTGCTTTGTGGGACATTTGTCTTTTATTTGATGAGTGAAGGACCCGATCATCTGAGAGACTGAACACCATCAGACTGAAGTGTGTGTGTGTGTGTGTGTGTGTGTGTGTGTGTGTGTGTGTGTGTGTGTCAGAGCTGACTGATGAAGACAACAGCATAGCTGTCATCTATCGGACCATCTCAGAGCTGCCGATGGCCAACAGAGACACTCTGGCTTTCCTCATGCTGCACCTGCACAGGTAAGAGCTTCCTTCCTATTGGTACAGGCAGCATCAGCAGGGGGCGGAGCCATAAAGCTGCAATCAAGTAGGACAGTTTCCCAGCAGCCTTCGGTCTGTACAGGAAGTCACAGAAACAGTCACTTCCTGTCAGATCTGATAGATTTAAATGTGATCAGACACATTGATCAGTGTTCAGTTGTTCATTCTGACATCACAGACTGTTAAATCTCTGCTCACAGATCACTTCTCATCACTTCTCACATAAAACAGCTTCATATCAGTTTGCTGCTGATCCTGATCATGTGAGCAGAGCCGTCTCTCTCACTACATTCATACATTAAAGTCAAACACACAAGGCAGTAGTTTTCATCATCGATATCGTCGGGGCTTCTCCTCTGAATCCTCACATCACACTGATGTTTGACTGTTGTTAAATCTTTTCCAGGCCGATTTAAATGAGTCACATGTTAATAATTCTTTATTGTTCTGTTTATAACATGAATGTGACATATTTAGTCTTCTGTTGGCACAATAAACCTTCAACATCACACACATCACATCGAGATCTCTCCAACTCTGCAGAAATAAACATTTATATAAAACATCATATAGTTGAGTTAATGTCTGAACCAATCAGCTGTTAGATCAGATGACAGCCAGGTGTTTCCCATCATGCCGTGGGGTCCTGCAGTCTGTGGAGAGCAGCTGCAGCGTCTGGCTGTCAGAGCAAGTCAGGGTCGAGTCGGACACGTAACGATACGTACGTACGTGATTCTGCGCCAGACTGGCTCTTCTCGAACGAACCTGACGATGGGAGGAGACAGGAAGTGTTAGCTGACTTCCTGTCTCTGTGTCAGGGTGATGAGGAGTCCTCAGTGTCAGATGGACCAGAACAATCTGGCCCGGGTGTTTGGACCGACTATAGTCGGACACGGGATGTCTGAGCCATCTCCGACCACCATCATGAGAGACACCAACACCCAGCCCAAGGTCAGCTCCTCCCTCAGCAGAACACCACCTGAACACCACCTGAACATTTGATCAATAATACACTCCTGATCAAAATCTTAAGACCAGTTAAAAATTGCATGAATTTGCATTTTGCACTGTTGGATCTTAGAAAGGTTCTAAGTAAAGCTTCAAAATGCAAAAAGAAGAAATGGGAACAAGAGACCAAAAGTTTTGAGCTGGCAATTTATTGAAAACAACAATTTAACTGAAACAGGCTTTTCATCAGCTGATCAAAAGTTTAAGACCACAGCCTTTAAAAGCCAAAATCTGTGCAAAAATTTGGATTCCAGGTCATTTCCTGTCAAGTAATCACACTGTCAAGATCTCTTGATGGCAAAGGCAAAAAAGCTCACCGTCCTTGAAAGTGGTAGGATTGTTGAGCTGCATAAACAAGGCCTCTCACGACGTGCCATCGCTGCTGAGGTTGGACGCAGTAAGACAGTCATTTTGCATTTCTTAAAAGATCCTCAGGGTTATGGAACAAAAAAATCAAGTGGTAGACCCAAAAATCTCACCGGCACTGAGCCGGAGGATCCGAATGGCTGTCCGTCAAGACACGGGACGATCCTCGTCCCAAATTAAGGCCATTACTGGTGCTGACTGCAGCCCAATAACCATCAGACGGCATCTGTGAAGGCAGGGCTTCAAAAACAAGAAATGTCTTCAAAGGCCACGTCTCCTTCAACGCCACAAAATTGCCCGTTTGGACTTTGCAAGGGAGCACCAAACATGGGACATTCCAAGGTGGAAGAAAGTTTTATTCTCTGACGAGAAAAAATGTAACCTTGATGGCTTCCAACGTTACTGGCATGACAAGGAGATGCCACCTGAGATGTTTTCTACGCGGCACAGTGGAGGGGGCGCCATCATGATCTGGGGTGCTTTTTCCTTCAATGGAACATTGGAGCTCCAGGTTGTGCAGGAGGCGGTCAAACAGCAGCTGGCTATGTGGAGATGTTGCAGCGGGCATGACTGAGGGCCCTCGTCTGTGTGGTCATGACTGGGTTTCTCAGCAGGACAACGCTACAATTCACAATGCCCGTCTGACCAAGACTTTTTTCCATCACTCTTTCGGACCATCCTGCGTGTTCCCCTGATCTTAATCCAATTGAGAACATTTGGGGATGGATGGCAAGGGAAGTTTACAAAAATGGACATCAGTTCCAGACAGTGGATGCCCTTCGTGAAGCCATCTTCACCACTTGGAGCAACCTTCCCACTAGCCTTTTGGAAACACTTGCATCAAGCATGCCAAAACAAATTTTTGAAGTGATCAACAATAATGGTGGAGCTGCTCATTACTGAGTCAGTTTTTGACACTTTAATTTCTGTTTTAGGAGGTTTTCGGGTTTTTTTGAGCTGTGGTCTTAAACTTTTGATCAGCTGATGAAAAGCCTATTTCAGTTAAATTGTTGTTTTCAATAAATTGCCAGCTCAAAACTTTTGGTCTCTTGTTCTCATTTCTTCTTTTTGCATTTTGAAGCTCTACTTAAAACCTTCTTAAGATCCCACAGTGCAAAATGTAAATAATTTCAATTTTTTAACTGGTCTTAAGATTTTGATCAGGAGTGTACAACAAACAGCTGAACGCATGAAGAATCACTGAAAGTCTGTCTGTCTGTCTCCTCTCAGGTCGTCTGCCGTCTGCTGTCCATCCCTGAAGCCTACTGGAGACGAGTCCTCGGCATCCAGACCGACCAGACCTCGTCTAGTCAGACCTACAGCCAGGATGGAGGACACGGTGCGTTCACTGCACATCTCTCTGCTCTCTTTGACTCCACGTTGTTGTCATGCGTTTGGTCCTTTGTGTCTTGCTGATCCTGAACTGACCAATCGGCAGCAGGTGATCAATACCTGTTTCAGTTTGATACTCTCATTACTGTGAAGAGTACCAGAAGAACTACATCAGTCCCACTGAGTACGTGTTCATGTTGGATCAATCAGTACTTTCAGGAGTTTGACTGCAGGTCGTGGATTCAAATAATTATTGATTAGATTTGTGATGAGCAGTATTCAGGTAGGGTTAGGGTATGCAGCATTCAGCAGTATTGATCGCTTTATGTTCTGACAGAGTCGGGCTGAAGTGCATCTGTCACGGGTCAAAGGTTTCATGTTTTGTTGTCAAGAGAAAAGTTTGATCTGAAGCGTCTGCAGATCAGTTTGATACCTGCCGACATCACTTCCTGTTCTGAGGCACCTCAATCAATAAGTCTTCAGTTGGAATGTGTTGTCTGGTTCCCTTCCACACAGTGACCATCTTATCTTATCTCTCATGTTCAGACTGTTAAAGGTTAATTCCGTCTCCTTCCTGTGTGTCTCTGCAGGTCGGCTCTTTAAGCCGCTGACGTCTCCGGAGCTGAACAGCTACTATAAAACTCCCAGCAGTGGATCTCTGAGGGGACGGATCAGGAACCTGGGCAATGCCCTCACTAACAGGTCAGACCAGCAGAGACCAGGGCCACCTTCAGTCCACTGTTAGATTATCAGATCTCTGACCTGAGATCAGATAATTCATGAAAAATAAGCAGAGAAATTCAAATCAACACTTTGATAATTGATCATTTTATGTCTCAGGTTGTCTCTGAATCTGAGTTTGAAACATAACTTCTGAAGTCGTCGCTTCAGCATTTAAAATTAATCTGACCTTTTTATAGAATAATTAATAACTAAATGAAAGGAATCAAAACTTAATCAGATGAATTAAAAATGACAGTAATATCAGCTGATCATCAGGAGCTCAGTCCTCATCCAGGTCTCATCTATAATCCTGATAGCTTACAGCATCTGACCAATCAGAAAAGGACAGGTTAGGGAAACTTAAAGAAGATCAAACTGTGACATAAAAACACACGATCAGACTGAAACACAGCCACAGCTGGGCCCCGAGGCCTCCTGGGCCCCCGAGGCCTCCTGGACCCCCGAGGCCTCCTGGACCCCCGAGGCCTCCTGGACCCCCGAGGCCTCCTGGGCCCCCGAGGCCTCCTGGGCCCCTGCAGCCCCTCGTCTGATCGGGCCCTGGTGATCACTGTCAGTTTGTTTGACGCCTGTTTGTTTGTTTGTTTGTCTCTTCAGTGGTCTGGTTGAACCTGGAAGGAGGTTCTTCACATCACCCAGCTGATACACTGTGTACTACACACTAATACCACACACAAGTACTACATGTTTACTGTTAGTACACAGGAAGTAGACATTTCCATGTTTGAACCAACAGGAAGTGATGTCACACTGTGGCTGTGTAAGAAATTAAAAGCTGTTTCTGTAAAGATGTGATCTGTGAACTTCAGTCAGTGTTTAAAGTTTAAAACACGTGTTGACAGTAGAAAATGAATGTAGCTTTAAAAAATATGAATTATAATGAGATGTTTGAAACTGACTTCTGTTCACGTGATGTGAAACAGTTTCAGCTGATCTGAGCTGGTAGAAAATGTTCCTTCATGTTGTGTTTGTAAGAAAGATTAAATAAAATATTAGACTGCAGGTACTTGTTGTTTTATTTCCTGACAGGAAGTGAACATTCAAACATTTTGTTATTGAGACATCACAACAATTAAACCTGATCAGTAAATGTTCCTGGGGCGTATTCCAGAAAGCGGGTTTTGTGAAAACTCTGAGTTTGTTAACCCTGAGATGAGAGAAACTCTGAGTTTGTTAACCCTGAGATGAGAGAAACTCTGAGTTTGTTAACCCTGAGATGAGAGAAACTCTGAGTTTGTTAACCCTGAGATGAGAGAAACTCTGAGTTTGTTAACCCTGAGATGAGAGAAACTCTGAGTTTGTTAACCCTGAGATGAGAGAAACTCTGAGTTTTCAGTTCCAGACAGAGAGGTCACTTAAACTCTGGGTCTGTTACTGCTGGTAACTTCCTCTGTGCTCTCAGATCTGAACAATCCTCTTTGTTTTTTTTAATCACTTCGCAGGTTAATCAATCACTTTCCAGCAGCCAGAAAAAGAGAAATAACTCCCATTTCATTTGGCTTTCTTTATTTCCCACAGATGGCTACAAAAGTAACCATCAGTTTAACTATTGTAATTTTTCCAACAACGTAATTTCAAAAAGTTTCTAGTTTGCCGCCGCATTGAGTATAAGATTAAATGACTTCTAGTTCAATCTGTTGACAAGTAAGTGTTTGTCTGCCTCTAATGTTGGGTTCTGGGGGTGAGTGACGCCCTCAGCCTCTGGTCACCCAGCGACCTGACTCAGGACCAGCTCCTCACCCAGCGACCTGACTCAGGACCAGCTCCTCACCCAGCGACCTGACTCAGGACCAGCTCCTCTGCCTCCGGTCACCCAGCGACCTGACTCAGGACCAGCTCCTCACCCAGCGACCTGACTCAGGACCAGCTCCTCAGCCTCTGGTCACCCAGCGACCTGACTCAGGACCAGCTCCTCTGCCTCCGGTCACCCAGCGACCTGACTCAGGACCAGCTCCTCAGCCTCCGGTCACCCAGCGACCTGACTCAGGACCAGCTCCTCAGCCTCCGGTCACCCAGCGACCTGACTCAGGACCAGCTCCTCACCCAGCGACCTGACTCAGGACCAGCTCCTCAGCCTCTGGTCACCCAGCGACCTGACTCAGGACCAGCTCCTCTGCCTCCGGTCACCCAGCGACCTGACTCAGGACCAGCTCCTCTGCCTCCGGTCACCCAGCGACCTGACTCAGGACCAGCTCCTCTGCCTCCGGTCACCCAGCGACCTGACTCAGGACCAGCTCCTCAGCCTCTGGTCACCCAGCGACCTGACTCAGGACCAGCTCCTCTGCCTCCGGTCACCCAGCGACCTGACTCAGGACCAGCTCCTCTGCCTCCGGTCACCCAGCGACCTGACTCAGGACCAGCTCCTCTGCCTCCGGTCACCCAGCGACCTGACTCAGGACCAGCTCCTCTGCCTCCGGTCACCCAGCGACCTGACTCAGGACCAGCTCCTCTGCCTCTGGTCACCCAGCGACCTGACTCAGGACCAGCTCCTCTGCCTCCGGTCACCCAGCGACCTGACTCAGGACCAGCTCCTCTGCCTCCGGTCACCCAGCGACCTGACTCAGGACCAGCTCCTCTGCCTCTGGTCACCCAGCGACCTGACTCAGGACCAGCTCCTCAGCCTCTGGTCACCCAGCGACCTGACTCAGGACCAGCTCCTCTGCCTCCGGTCACCCAGCGACCTGACTCAGGACCAGCTCCTCAGCCTCCGGTCACCCAGCGACCTGACTCAGGACCAGCTCCTCAGCCTCCGGTCACCCAGCGACCTGACTCAGGACCAGCTCCTCTGCCTCCGGTCACCCAGCGACCTGACTCAGGACCAGCTCCTCAGCCTCTGGTCACCCAGCGACCTGACTCAGGACCAGCTCCTCACCCAGCGACCTGACTCAGGACCAGCTCCTCACCCAGCGACCTGACTCAGGACCAGCTCCTCACCCAGCGACCTGACTCAGGACCAGCTCCTCACCCAGCGACCTGACTCAGGACCAGCTCCTCACCCAGCGACCTGACTCAGGACCAGCTCCTCTGCCTCTGGTCACCCAGCGACCTGACTCAGGACCAGCTCCTCAGCCTCTGGTCACCCAGCGACCTGACTCAGGACCAGCTCCTCACCCAGCGACCTGACTCAGGACCAGCTCCTCACCCAGCGACCTGACTCAGGACCAGCTCCTCAGCCTCCGGTCACCCAGCGACCTGACTCAGGACCAGCTCCTCACCCAGCGACCTGACTCAGGACCAGCTCCTCAGCCTCTGGTCACCCAGCGACCTGACTCAGGACCAGCTCCTCTGCCTCTGGTCACCCAGCGACCTGACTCAGGACCAGCTCCTCTGCCTCCCGTCACCCAGCGACCTGACTCAGGACCAGCTCCTCACCCAGCGACCTGACTCAGGACCAGCTCCTCTGCCTCTGGTCACCCAGCGACCTGACTCAGGACCAGCTCCTCTGCCTCCGGTCACCCAGCGACCTGACTCAGGACCAGCTCCTCTGCCTCCGGTCACCCAGCGACCTGACTCAGGACCAGCTCCTCACCCAGCGACCTGACTCAGGACCAGCTCCTCAGCCTCTGGTCACCCAGCGACCTGACTCAGGACCAGCTCCTCACCCAGCGACCTGACTCAGGACCAGCTCCTCACCCAGCGACCTGACTCAGGACCAGCTCCTCAGCCTCTGATCACCCAGCGACCTGACTCAGGACCAGCTCCTCACCCAGCGACCTGACTCAGGACCAGCTCCTCACCCAGCGACCTGACTCAGGACCAGCTCCTCACCCAGCGACCTGACTCAGGACCAGCTCCTCAGCCTCCGGTCACCCAGCGACCTGACTCAGGACCAGCTCCTCACCCAGCGACCTGACTCAGGACCAGCTCCTCACCCAGCGACCTGACTCAGGACCAGCTCCTCTGCCTCTGTCGGACGTGGTGGAGGTGGAGGTGAGCACCACTTCATGTTCATCTACTCAGCAGGATGTTAGGACACAGATGTGTGTTAAACAGCATCTGTTGGTGGTAAAAGCTCCTACAAGTTAAAATATCCACTGAATAAACTTTTACTTTGTTTAATATGTGAAATAAAAACCAAAGCGAGGAGCCAATCGTGAGACTGTTTTTATATTTCATTTTCAGCCAATTTAAATTAAATAAAATAGCCTAAAATAAAACATTCAACAACATCCAACAACTTCCTCAAAGGCTAATATAAAAGAAAGTGATGTTAAGTTCAAAATGAAAAGACGACCGCATCTAAAATTCTGCCAGTGATTTTTATTAAGGCCGCAGCCGTGTTACTTTGTTTTTCCCAGAAAACGTCTGCTTCCTGTTTTCTCCCCTGTTGCCATGGTGAATCACAGTATCGGAGCTCCATTGATGATGGCTTTTTACTAGTCTTCAGGCACGAGCTCAACTCAGAGTTAACATACTCAGAGTCGACTTACCTAACTCAGATCAGCTGTTCTGGAACCGGATACTCAGAGTTTCTCATCTCAGAGTAAGTCAACTCAGAGTTCAGGGACAGACTCAGAGTTTGTTGAACCTCCTTTCTGGAATACCCCCCTGGTCTTCAGTCGATGAGGCCTTTAGGTATTAATGACTCCATGATCTCTCCTCTGGCGCCACCTTCAGGGAGAAACAGCATACATACAGTAAGCAACATAACCTGTTGTATAAACAGGGTTGGGAGGGTTACTTTAAAAATGTATTCCGATACAGTTACTAATTACCTGTTAAAAAATGTAGTCAGTAACGTAATCCAAGTACCACAATATTAAAGTAATGTAACTTGATTACTTTACATTACTTTTGGATTACCTCAATACAAATGCAAATGAAGACAAGAAAAAATAATTATCAATAAGATTACTTTTAATTCTGTTATTCAGCAGAACAATGTGACAAAAATGTGAAGAAGAAACACTTTTATTATAACAAATTCAGGCTATAGTCAGTTATATGTCACCCAAATGTACCCACACAATTTCCTAATATAATCATGCTATTTTAATACCTTGTTGTCATCTAAAGTGTTAGTGACCCATTTCAGTCACTGCAGGTGTTGCAGGCAATTTATTTATTTTTTATTAACGTACAAGCCCCACAAGGTGGCATTAACTACATTTCAAGTGCCTATGGGGACCTCACAAGTCAACGAGTTTTCCACATCCGTGCAAATGTTTCACAATAAAAGCCTTATTTAGCTATTTATGCTAGAGAGGTTTTAATTTGAAACGGACACAGGAAGTGTTGAGTTTGTAACAATATCTTAATTTTAACAGGACAAACGGAACCAAAACGAGGCTTCGAGTAGCAACAGTGACAGCCCGAGTCTGGTTAGCAAGCTAACTAACGTTAACTTTAGCTAACGTTAGCAGTTAGCAGTTTCGCTTAGTTGTAAAAGCTTCTTTAAATTAGATGTTGAGTCCTTGGACGATGAAGGCATAGCTTGCACTGTACAGTGATGTTATTCCCCATCTCTGCTTTAGAAACAAAGTGATGGCGAAATTTCCATCCAGTGAAAGCATTGTTTCGCTCGCGGTCACAATGAGCCGCGTGGCTCCGCCGAGCAGAGCGTCGCTGTGAACTGTCGTGAACTGTCGTGAACTGCCGCATGTGCATCATGCATCGCATGGCAAGTGTTAGCATCATTATGTATTTTATTTGTAATCCAACTAATAATCCCATTGTTTTCCAGATGTAGCGGTAATCTGAATACGTCTTTTTTTCTGTAACTATAACAGAATACAGTTACATTTTTTATATCCTAATTACGTAACGCCGTTACATGTAGTCCGTTACTCCCCAAATCTGTGTATAAGACACATTACTAATCTGTTATTATTCTGCACTTAAGTCTTAAAGATGTTTTATTTATATTTTATTTAAGATCATTTTCCCCGTTCTCAGTTTGTGTCAAATATTTAACTGTTGATGAATTAATAATGATCAAAATTTAAACTTCGAGCACAAAGAATAAAAAATGAGATTAATCACTCGATGTTGATTGAAGCGCTTGTTGATAAAATTTAATTTTGAAATAAAAGCAGTGATTTTTTTGTTTCGGCTTTTATTTTGTAGCATATTAAACGGAAGCTGTATTTACCGGAAGTTGGCGCGAGTAACTGAAAATAAAGTGAATCTTTGAGGACAACATGCAGTAAAAGTACTACAGTTACTATGTTTGTGTATTCATATTCTGCATTTTGGAAACAGCGTGGATTCAAATCATATACATGTGTATATATAAATACACAAATATATATAAATATACATATTTGCGTCTATGGCTCAAACACTCCGGGAACGTTTTGTTCGTCCACCGTGGAGCTGAACGTCAGAAGGTCAAAGGTCACAACGGACCGGAACATCAACAAAGTAAACAAAGGCGGCGGCTGTGTGATCACAGATCCGTCTGATGTTCCTGTGAGAACCCGCCGACATGTTCTCCGTGTTACCGCCCAGGAACAGTCTGCTGGTGGCGGCTCTCAGCCTGCTGCTGAGCCGCTGGTCCTGCTCCTCTCTGTCGGTCCCAGACATCCCGCACATCGCCACTTACTTCGGCACAAAGACCCGGTACGAGGAGGTGAACCCGCACCTGTTGCGGGACGCCGTGTCCGTGAACAAGTCCGTCCTAAAACCTCCTCCCACCGAGCGGTGCTCCCCGGTCCACCTGACCGCCGTCATCAGGCACGGCAGCCGGTACCCGACCGTCAAAAACATCCACAGGATCCAGAGACTGAGCGAGCTGGTCCGGACAGAAGCTTCCAGAGGCTCCGACGGCTCCGACGGCTGGCTGCGGGACATCCGGAGCCGCTGGGACAACTGGTACACCGAGGACATGGACGGTGAGGCCGGGGGCGTCTAACTCCTGGAACATACCGAGTACACCTAATATCCCAGAGAGTAGACTGCTCCAAACTGATGACGTGTTCCTATTAAACTCCTCCTCCTCTCCTCCTCCTCTCTCCTCTCCTCCTCCTCCTCTCTCCTCTCCTCTCCTCCTCTCTCTCCTCTCTCTCTCCTCTCTCCTCTCCTCCTCTCTCCTCCTCCTCCCTCCTCCTCTCCTCTCCTCTCCTCTCCTCTCCTCTCTCCTCTCCTCTTCCTCCTCCTCCTCCTCCTCCTCTCCTCCTCCTCCTCTCCTCTCCTCTCCTCCTCTCTCTCCTCCTCCTCCTCCTCCTCCTCCTCCTCCTCCTCCTCCTCTCCTCCTCCTCCTCTCCTCTCCTCTTCCTCTCCTCCTCTCTCCTCCTCCTCCTCCTCCCTCCTCCTCCTCTCTCTCTCCTCCTCCTCCTCCTCCTCTTCTGTCCTCTCGCCCTCTCCCTCTCTCTCCCTCTCTCCTCCTCCCTCCTCCTCTCTCCTCTCCTCCTCTCTCCTCTCCTCCTCCTCCCTCTCTCCTCTCCTCCTCCTCTCTCCTCTCCTCTCCTCTCCTCCTCTCTCCTCTCCTCTCCTCTCCTCTCCTCCTCTCTCCTCTCCTCTCCTCTCCTCCTCCTCTCTCCTCTCCTCTCCTCTCCTCCTCTCTCCTCTCCTCCTCTCTCCTCCTCCTCCTCCTCTCTCCTCTCCTCTCCTCTCCTCCTCTCTCCTCTCCTCTCCTCCTCCTCCTCTCTCCTCCTCCTCCTCTCTCCTCTCCTCTCCTCCTCTCTCCTCTCCTCTCCTCCTCCTCCTCCTCTCTCCTCTCCTCTCCTCTCCTCCTCTCTCCTGGTTAAGAGGGTTAGGGAGTTGGATATGCATCTCTGAAACTCATTTGGTGTTGTTGTTGTTGTTGTTGTTGTTGTTGTTGTCATCCTGAGGAAAGTGAAGGAGTGAGTTTGTTTGTTTCTTGAAGTGGTGCAATAAAGGGACTTTTAAAACCAAACCTCCTCTCTCCTCCTCTCTCCTCCTTTTCTCTCCTCCTCTCTCTGCCGTCTTCCTCTCCTTCTGTCTCCTCCTCCTCCTCTTCTGTCCTCTCTCCTCTTTTCTCCTCTTCTCCCATCTATCCTCTCTCCACTTCCTCTCGCCTTCTCTCTCCGCCCCCTCTCTCCTCACTCCTCCTCTCTTTTCTCTCCTCCTGCTCCTCCTCAGGTCAGCTGGTGATGAAGGGTAGGGAGGAGCTCCGTCAGCTCGCCCTCCGTCTCTCCTCCTTGTTCCCGTCGCTCCTGTCGGAGGAGAACTTGAGGAGGATCAGTCTGAGGAGCAGCTCGAAGCATCGCTGTGTGAGCAGCGTGGAGGCGTTTCAGGAGGGGCTGTGGAGGCGCTCAGGTGACCGCGTGATGACATCATCATTCAGATTTTTGATTGATTACTGATGCTCAGCTTAATGTGTCAGTTTACCAGCTCTGAGCCAATCAACTGTGAGTTCTGGGCCCAGCTGTCGTGCTCTTCGGGTTGTTGCATTGTGGGAGGTGTAGTCTGAACTGTGCCCTGTCTCACTGCAGACGTGGAGTACCTCCACCAGGTGGATGACGAACTGATGCGTTTCTTTGAGCGTTGCCGTGGTTACGTGGAGGGCGTGGAGAAGAACCGCACAGCGCTGCAGGAGGTGGAGAAGTTCAAACATGGAGACGAGATGGAGGCAGTGAGGAGGAGGATGGCTGACAGACTGGGCCTTCCTCATCACCTCCTCACTGTGGGTGAGTCACACACACACACACACACACACACACACACACACACACACACACACACACATATATATCTACACGTTAAATACACATCAGAGGTACATGTACTTGTTGACTGAAGTGTGTCCCTGTGTGGCTCCTGTAGATCTGGTTGAAGCAGCTTTCTTCTTGTGTTCCTACGAGCTGTCAATCAAATCTGTTCACTCACCGTGGTGCTTCCTGTTTGACCAGCATGACGCTAAGGTACTAATACACACTCTGTGTACACAGCAGGTACTAATACACACTCTGTGTACACAGCAGGTACTAATACACACTCTGTGTAGGTCTGCCTGTACGTCTGTCTGTACACATATATAAATATAAATACATGTGAACATGTGAATACATGTCTGTAGTATCAGAGTACATGTCTGTAGTATCAGAGTACATGTTTGTAGTATCAGAGTACATGTTTGTAGTATCAGAGTACATGTCTGTAGTATCAGAGTACATGTTTGTAGTATCAGAGTACATGTCTGTAGTATCAGAGTACATGTTTGAAGTATCAGAGTACATGTTTGAAGTATCAGAGTACATGTTTGTAGTATCAGAGTACATGTTTGTAGTATCAGAGTACATGTCTGTAGTATCAGAGTACATGTTTGTAGTATCAGAGTACATGTCTGTAGTATCAGAGTACATGTCTGTAGTATCAGAGTACATGTTTGTAGTATCAGAGTACATGTTTGTAGTATCAGAGTACATGTTTGTAGTATCAGAGTACATGTCTGTAGTATCAGAGTACATGTTTGAAGTACTCTCCTGCAGGTTTTGGAGTACAAGGCGGACCTAAAGCAGTACTGGATGCGCTCTCATGGTCATGTGATCAGCGGTCTGTCCAGCTGTCCTCTGTTTCATCACGTCTTCAGGACGCTGGACAAAGCGGGACGTCCCCGCAGGTCAGTGACATCATCAACAACATGACATCATCAACAATATGACATCATCAGCAATTGATGATGTAACATGGCTGACACGTTTTCATTTGAAATATTTCTTTATAAACTATATTTTTGGTTCTGTGAAGCTGAGACGCTGAGACGTCGCTGGGCTTCAGATGGAGATCGATGACACACAAGTACAAATACAATCAAAATAAAAGGGCAAGTATAGAAACAATGTAAAAACCATGAAGTGCTACAGCTGTGTGGTTAACAGAGTGAGTAAAGTCGAGCGGCTGCAGCTCGGCGTGGCTTGAATTCAGCATTTGGAGGTCGTCGTCTGACCAACTGTCTGCAGCCTCAGACCACAAAGAACAAGCTGGTTTTCATCGGCCCACAAAATGCTGCACCGTTTCTCTTCAGGCCGCTCAGCGTGCTCTTTGGCAAACTGGAACCTCCTCAGCACATCGTTTTCAACAGTGGGTCTTTGCGGCAGCTTCTTGCCGATAACTTGGCTTCACACAGGCGTCTTCTCGTTGTTACAGTCCTCACAGGTGACTGGAGACCTTCTCTGATCTCCTGGAGCTCATCACTGGCTGATCTTTGCCATTCTGGCTATTCTTCGATCCATTCGAATGACAGGTTTCTGTTTTCTTCCACATCTTTCTGGTTTTGCTTGGCATTTTAAAGCATTTGAGATCATTTGAGCTGAGCAGTCTCATTTTCTGCCCTTCTTTATATGTTTTCCTGTCTCCAATCAACTTTTTAATCAAAGTACGCTGTTCTTCTGAACAATGTCTGGAACGACCCATTTTACTCAGATTTTCAGAGAGGAATGCTCCATAACCAGCATGAACATCTGCTGCCTTCGTCCTTAAATAAGGGACGCCTGTTTGACACCTGTTTGACACCTGTTTGACACAGAATGAATGACCTCACTGATGGAACTCCACACTGCTCTTATTTTGAACACACCCCTTTCAATTAATGAATCAATTCCACAGAATCAGCAGCATGCTTGTAGTGACTGCTGGGTCTGTTGGTTTTCTATTACTCTGCTTCACCTACTAGTTAATTATTTGCCATGTAGAAATATCATTTATACCAAAAATGCTGATGCTACATTAATGATTATTTAAAGAGCATTAGGTGTGTTTGTGATGTGAGCGTAGTGAAGTCTGACGGCAGCAGGTTGAGTTCTCAGCTGCTCCTTCAGGCAGCAGGTTGAGTTCTCAGCTGCTCCTTCAGGCAGCAGGTTGAGTTCTCAGCTGCTCCTTCAGGCAGCAGGTCGAGTTCTCAGCTGCTCCTTCAGGCAGCAGGTTGAAGGAGCAGCTGCTGAAGCTGCTCTGAAGCTTGTCACTGTTTTGTGGAGGCTGAGAGACATTGTTCATGATCGCCAGCAGTTTCTCCATCATCCTGTCCTCCTCTTCCTCCTCCACCTCTTCCTCCTCCACCTCCTCCTCCTCCACCTCCAGGGGGACAGCTCAGAGCCAACAACAGACTCTGCCTTCTTAATGAGTTTGTTCAGTCTGTTTTAGAGCCCGACTGATTTATCGGCGGGCTGATATTATCGGCCGGTATGAGGCATTTTCCAAACTATCGGTATCTGCATTTATATTGGTCAATAAATGAATATTTAAAAAATAAAATATATGTCCTATATATATATACACATATATATATTGGATTTTTAAATCACCAAATATTTGTATCGGTATCGTCTTATAAATCCTTGATTGGTCGGACTCTCGTCTGTCTGCGTCCTTCGCTGCACCCCAGGACACCACAGCCAAGAAGAAGATGGTGCTGGCAACAACAGACTGGTGAAGCATCCGGTTGCAGACATTAAAGGACCTGAGCCTCCTCAGGAAGTGAAGCCGGCTCAGGCCCTTCTTGTAGACTGCCTCCATGTTTGTAGTCCACTCCAGTTTATTGTCCAGCACACACCCAGGTCACGTCTGTCCCACCGATGCAGACTGGAGGGGGCGGGGGCTTGTTCCTCCTGAAGTCCACCACCATCTCTTTTGTCTTTGCCACGTTCAGCTGCAGGTGCTTCTCCCCACGCCACTTCACAAAACTGTTGACCAGCTCCCTGAACTCATCCTCCCTCCCGCCCTCTACACGCCCCACAGCGGCCGTGTCATCAGAGACTTTCTGCAGATGACCCGCCTCAGTGCGGTACGTAACGTCTGCAGTGTCGGTGGTGAGGCAGGGAGACAGCAGGGTTCCCTGAGGGGCTCGATGCTGCCGATCAGACACAGTTCTGTAATCTCAGGTGCTGTCGTCTGCCCGTCAGAGAGCCATGGGACCACACATCATGGACCAGCATGGGGCTGGTGTGTGAACTGTAGGGAGTCCTGTGATTGGGCACCTGGGGGTCTGAGGTGTGCTCCAACTATTCTCTCCATGACCTTCACCATAGAAAAGAAAAGACAGGTAATCACGGCAGGTGATGTCCCAGGTGAGTGGCGTCCTTAACGATGCAGCCGGCCAGCGTAAAGTCTCTGAGGGGGCAGTGTCGTCCCGATGATGCAGGTCCTTCCTTCCTATCTGTGTTTTAAACGTGTCATGTATAGGAGCGGGGGGATGTAACGGTGCTGATGTGGTCTGATTGGTTATTATTGATTATTGATCGTCCGTCAGGTCAACGGATGCGGCTCCTGAGCCCGCCTCCATCCTGGTGGGTCATGCTGAGACGCTCCTCCCTCTCCTCTCTCTGCTGGGGCTATATAAGGACAAGACACCGCCCACTGCCAACAACTACCACGCACAGCACGGTAAGAAGACCCGCCTCCGTCCTGATGTCCAATCAGGGACGAGGATGAGATGTCAGGTCAGGCAGTTTACTTCCTGGTTCTGTGCTGTGCTTGGTGTCTCACAGGAAGAAGTTTCCGAACCAGTCTGATCGTCCCGTACGCCGCCAACCTGCTCTTCGTCCTGTATGACTGCCAGCGCGGCCCGCGGCTGCAGCTGCTCATCAACGAGTCTCCGGTTCGATTCCCTGGGCTGGAGGAGGATGCGCCGCTTTACCGGGACGTCCGGGCCACTTACCGCCACCTGCTGGATGGCTGTGACTTCCACAGAGAGTGTGAGGGACGGGCCGCAGGACGAGGACCCAACACAGAACTGTGAGCAGAACCAGGTCCTCTGACCCATCACAGAACCAAATCAGCTGTTTAATGAATGACTGCACATCACTGATCCTGGCTGCTTATTGGCTGTTTTATTGACCATGTGACAGGAAACATCCGGTTGTCTCAAAACTGTTGATTTTAAAACATCAGTTCGTCTCAGCAGCAGCTCCAGTTTTTAATTTATTATGACGTTCAGTTTGAAAACAGAAATCATGAATCTATCAGCTCGTTGGTGGAAAAACACACACACACACACACACACACACACACACACACACACACACACACACACACACTGCAGAGAGAAACTTGGTAAGATTTTTGTAAGAATTTAAACTGACACTGAAACTGTTTTCTTCATGATTTTGGTGAACTGCCCCTTTAATCTGCTGTAAACTAGACAAATGGTGTTTTTTATCTGCAGGGTTTTTTCTGAAGTTGCTTTATTTTCTTAATTTATTCAGTTTTTAATCATGTGACTTTCTGATTTCTTGCTTTAGTCTACAATTGATGAGCCACAGAGCTGCAGTTTCTCTGATGGCCACCAGATGCTGCTGTAATCAAACTGACTGTGAAACCTTTGATAAACTCGTGCAGCTCTCAGCAGCTTCACTGAGCCTCTTCATCAGTCTGAGGGAGGATTTTCACAATAAGAGTCCCTTTAATACAGTCAACAGCTCTGGTTACTGCAGACTTTTGATTCTGTTTGGTGTCTTCAGGGTAATTTTATTATTTAAATGGAGTTTGGTTTGATTGTCTCTGTGCCTAAAGCAGTTTAAAGTTTCAGCTTTCACTCCGTGCTTCTCTTTTTTTTTGACTTCCTGTTTCTTGTGCCAAATTTTTGAATCAAAAAGCTTTAATAAACATTTTCAGTTAAAACAGAACAAAATGTTTCCTGTCAGCTGTTTGATTTTATTCATAAAACTGAATGTGAAGTGAAATGTTTAAATATGATGACTGATGAGGTTTTTTATAACTGAACATTAAATCTGACACACAAACATCAGCTTGTTTTGACCACTTTATTACATCATCCAGCAGTTATGACATCATAACTAAACAGCCAATAACTACACTGTAAAAAAAAAACGAACTACTCATGTGTTCACACCTTTGTTTACAGTCAAAACGAAAAATCAAAAATAATCAATTATCGGCCAAATTAATGAAAAGTAAATACGAAAGTGTTGATATGACAGAAAAAAAAAATCTCTTTGGGTTTTTACATTTAATAAAACAATCAAATGATTAAAATCAGTTCTTTGAACTCCACATTCAAACATCAGAATCAAAAACAATAATAATAATAATGAAGTACACTTGATGAAGAAGTCACTGCAGGACAAACGCTGAGCTCCATCTGATGGAGTTTCTGTTTCAAACGTCTCAAAAACATCAAACACTCCTGTTTCCTCATATTCTTCTATTAATTACCCAGAGAACTGATGCAACCACACCTCCGGTCCATTCTTCATTTAATCAACTCATTAATTTAGCGTCTTTGATTTGGCTGACATCAAGTTTAAATAAAATGAAACCAAATCATAAAGTTTAAAATTATTAGGAAATTACAACCCCTTAAAAACTAATCGTTTCCTGATCATTTCAAAATAAAACTCCTGAAATAAAATCTGTTGTTGTACCGAGGCCCCGACGTGACAGAATATGAATAAATATATAAAACTGCGGATCAACTGTATACATTTACTCATTTGTTCATGTAATATTTTTTTATATTTTGACACATCTGAGAACGTTTTCATTCATTTTGATTTCCATAATTAGTTTATTTTATACATTTTTAATAGATAAATTGACAGATTTTACAGATTTACAGACCTTTCAAAATAATTTTATATAATCATCAGGAGGTTTCAGATGCGTCTCCAGGTGTGTCTGCAGCTGCTGACACACCTGCAGTCACACCAGATGATTTTATAAAATTATATTAAGATGTATCACTGAGGATTTCGTCAATAAGAGTCCAGAATTTAAATCAGTGCTGCGCTGCTCTGGATAGAGGCATCTCCATGACAACAGCCGCTGAGGCTCATGGGTACTGTAGTAACAGCTGACTCGTGAGTTTCATGTTTAAACAACCTTTACTTTGACTTGATTTACAGTAGAAACAAACAGCAGGCGGCTGATGATGTCAGCACTGTGTTTGTTGAACATGGTCGTCACGGCAACAACGGTCTGATAAGCTCTTCATTTCCTGTTTGTAAAGTCGCCATCAGCTGATCGATCAGCTGATCTGGAGTAGAAACAAAAAGTGGCACATGATGAACATATTTACACACATGTAGAGACAGACAGGTGTGTGTGTGTGTGTGTGTGTGTGTGTGTGTGTGTGTGTGTGTGTGTGTGTGTGTGTGTGTGTGTGTGTGTGTGTGTGTGTGTGTGTGTGTTTAGTCCAGTGCAGCGTGCAGCGGGGCGATGTGTCCTGCTGATTTAGATTTCTTCATCTTACTGATCGCTTTGTGGAGGTCCGTCTGATTGATCGGACGGATGAAGTCCTCTGATGGACTGAGAGACAGACAGGTAGAGAGAGAGAGAGAGACAAGTCAGAGAGACAGGTCAGAGAGCCAGACAGGTGAAGAGAAAGACAGGTACCTGTTGTTCTGAGCGTGGACGAAGTCTCGGACACAGAGCAGGGCGGCATCACGACACATCTCTCTGAGGTCACTTCCTGAGAAACCCTCCGTTTCCTTGGCAACGTCAAGGAGGTCGACTGACACATCGACCTGCAGAGAGACAGACAGGTGTCAGTGAACTCAACATGTTTGGTTGTAAACACATCATCCACCATGTTGTTGTTATTGTTGTGTTGTGTGAATGTTGTCGTGTCGTGTTGAACTCACACTCTCGTTCTCCAGGATCAGTCGGAGGATCTGCTCTCTCTGCCTCAGACTCTGTGAACAACAAACAGCGGCTGGTTCAATCATCACTGTACCACACACAGTGTGTAAGAGAGGGGTGTGTGTGTGTGTGTGTGTGTGTGTGTGTGTGTGTGTGTGTGTGTGTGTGTGTGTGTGTGTGTGTTGAGTGCGTGTGTGCATACAGGCTGGTTGATGTGGAACCTAGTGGGCATTCTCCTCAGGATGGCAGAGTCCAGATCCTGAGGACGGTTAGTGGCTCCCATGATGATCACCTGACAAACAGGTGAGACAGGTAGAGAGAGAGAGACGGGTGACACAGACAGACAGAACAGATCAATATGTCAGCACTGATCACTTATTGATCATCAGCCCTCCTGTTTTATGAAAACAATGAAGAAGCTGAACGTTTTAAATGGGGTGTGTGTGTCTGTCTCTTGGTGTGTGTGTCTCTGTGTCTTGGTGTGTGTGTCTCTGTGTCTTGGTGTGTGTGTCTCTGTGTCTTGGTGTGTGTGTGTCTCTGTGTCTTGGTGTGTGTGTGTCTCTGTGTCTTGGTGTGTGTGTGTCTCTGTGTCTTGGTGTGTGTGTCTCTGTGTCTTGGTGTGTGTGTGTCTCTGTGTCTTGGTGTGTGTGTCTGTGTCTTGGTGTGTGTGTCTGTCTCTTGGTGTGTGTGTGTGTCTGTGTCTTGGTGTGTGTGTGTCTGTGTCTTGGTGTGTGTGTGTCTCTGTGTCTTGGCGTGTGTGTCTGTCTCTTGGTGTGTGTGTGTCTGTCTGTGTCTTGGTGTGTGTGTGTCTGTCTCTTGGTGTGTGTGTGTCTGTCTCTTGGTGTGTGTGTGTCTGTCTGTGTCTTGGTGTGTGTGTGTCTGTCTCTTGGTGTGTGTGTGTCTGTCTCTTGGTGTGTGTGTCTCTGTGTCTTGGTGTGTGTGTGTCTCTGTGTCTTGGTGTGTGTGTGTCTGTCTCAGACTCATTTTATTGTCATTTCTTCGCCATGGTAAATGGAAACAAACGGAAACACAGAGCTCAGGTCCTGATGCCAAGTTAAAATATGTAGATAAATAAATAAATAAATATAAATCAATATGTTGCATATAAGTATTAATAAATATAAACAAATCAGTAGAAAACTAAACATCCAGACTGCGACTCCATGTTCCAAGTCATTGCCCTCAGAAGGGAAAAGGACATTAAAAGCATGCAGCAATCAGGGGTGCAGCATGTCGAGCTGTGCAGCATGTCGAGCTGTTCAGCAGCATGTCGAGCTGTTCAGCAGCATGTCGAGCTGTTCAGCAGCATGTCGAGCTGTTCAGCAGCATGTCGAGCTGTTCAGCAGCATGTCGAGCTGTTCA
>CM077804.1:27865181-27892681 GCA_039737535.1 Lagodon rhomboides | reverse complement strand
CATGTTACTGACATGATACTGATGCATTATCCTGACACGTTACTGATGCGTTATCCTGACACGTTACTGACACGTTACTGACATGTTACTGACATGTTACTGACATGTTACTGATGCGTTACTGACATGTTACTGACACGTTACTGACATGTTACTGACATGTTACTGACATGATACTGACACGTTACTGACATGTTACTGACATGTTACTGACATGATACTGATGCATTATCCTGACACGTTACTGATGCGTTATCCTGACATGTTACTGACATGTTACTGACATGTTACTGACACGTTACTGACATGTTACTGACACGTTACTGACATGATACTGATGCATTATCCTGACACGTTACTGACATGTTACTGATGCGTTATCCTGACATGTTACTGACATGATACTGACATGTTACTGACATGTTACTGACATGTTACTGACACGTTACTGACATGTTACTGACATGTTACTGACATGATACTGATGCATTATCCTGACACGTTACTGACACGTTACTGACATGTTACTGACATGTTACTGACATGTTACTGACACGTTACTGACATGTTACTGACATGTTACTGACATGTTACTGACATGTTACTGACATGATACTGATGCATTATCCTGACACGTTACTGACATGTTACTGAATGTTATGGGTCAGGGTTACTGACATTACCCATAATGCCATTGCAATATTAATCCAAAGACGTCAGATATAAAAGGAAAGCCGGCTGCTGTACTGCGACAATTCCTGGTCACACAACTTCCATCCCTCAGCTGAAGCTTCTTGAAGCTTAAATTTGGTCTGGTTGTTTTTTAATTGTTTCATTGCTGACTCACCTGATAACTAGAAAAATATTCAAACCGCCAAATGAAGGTTTCTTCATTCATTTTAATGAGGGTAGTTCATTTTTGGCGGGAAAGTTGAAGCCTACTCAACTTTTGGGGGAAAAAATGCAGCATGACGTCATGATCTACTATGACTTGACTGACACTTCGCCTGCAAAGAAGACGGCTGGCCTCATCATCGAGATCAAGCCCCAAACCCAGTTTTCATAGTGGCTACAAAACTATTTTTGAGCCTCACAACCCCACAGATGACTTGTTTTACTGTCAGAATATGAGCCAGTCGGTCCAATAACATTTTGGAGGGTTAGAAGAGCCGCCGGTTTAAATTATTTAATGCCCATTCAAGTTACCTGGGTGCTGAACCGGAAGTTATCTGGCTCGGCCCCTGGCTGCGGCCATGTTTATTTTTGCCAAGTGGCTGTTCGATCGATCCACAGAAAATGTACAAGACTTACCCCGAAATGAACATTAAGTTGGTCGCAAGCCCAGTTCGAGATCGCTTAAATCGTCCAGCCCCACGAGTTAGTGGCGCGTTAGTGATGGTCGTGTTACTGATGACAGGATGTGAGGGTGTTTTATCACCTGTTTCTGAGCCTCCACCTTCTGCTTCCTTGTGGGGTCGATGGCGTCCACCATCCACTTGATGGTGAAATAGGTCACGGCACCAAATATGGTGAGACGGAAGAGCAGACCAATGACCTCGTTCCTGCCCAAAGGACGGGCAATGTTTTCCACTGGAACCTCCCTCAGAACCATTGTCAGGCTGTCAGGTGATGACCACAGGTAAACAGGAAGTACAGGCTGCACACAACAACGACAGAGTCACCTAGGTGACGACCACAGGTAAACAGGAAGTAAAGGCTGAACAGAGTTCTTCTCTTCATAAATCTAGAAAAATGAGTGTTTCATTCAAAGTGAGACGCGAAATGAACTTGTTCGTCAGAGTGATCGGTAAAGAGATTGTATTCATACTAAACGATGCATTGAAGCAATCATCGACAGTTTCAACCCCGAGGCGCACAGTTTAAAGATTCAATGGAGTTAGAAACCGAAATATCTGAAGTCAGGAGGCCGAAACATTTCTGATCTACAGAGAAACTTCTCCTTCATGAGGAGAGAAATGAAGACATCTGAAAGTGTTGGACCGTCACTAACTGCTCCTCACATTAGAGCCAGGCCACGTTAGAGGAGACAGTGTCCGCTCTTCGTGTTTTAAACGAGAAGACACTTTTAATTAGCAGATTTTTAAACGCAGTCTGGTTCGACGGTCCACTCACTGACTGTTAATGACTCACCGGACCGGTCAGTTTAAACTCAACTACTCTTAATTTTCAGTACTGACTCCGGGACACCCTCATGGACCCCTGCAGGTCCTCGAACCACAGTTTGAGACCCTCCGGTGTCCTCATTATAAAAGCGAAAGGACTGTGTGTGCCGGCTAGCTGCTAATTGTAGCATTAGCTTGACCTTCTCGGCTCTCCGGCGGTAACACGGGAGCTGCTCAGCGGACAAACTGACACGTTTCACCGGCGGGAACAGACCGAGAGGCACCGACAGCTCCGGGCAGTCAGAGAGAAGAAACAACCGACACAAAGTCCTCTTTAACCCGCTAACTGCGAGCCGAGCTTACCTCCGAGAGTCTCGTCAGGAAGCCGCACTTACTTCTTCGGTGGTGCCGGAGCAGGTCACAGCTGTAAGACTCACTGCCGCCACCTACAGTGCTGCAGTGTAGAGCAGCACGATGGACAGACAGACAGATCAATAGATAGATAGATCAATAGCCAGACAGACAGACAGACTGACAGACAGACAGACTGACAGATTAGGTCATCATAGCAGCAGGAACATTCAAGTACAAATACAATCGAAATCTAAGGGCAAATATAGAGACAATATGAAACAATAAAGTATTATATACAATAACATGCTTAAGTAATCATGAAATAAAATAGAATATTGAGGTATCGTGGAGTAAAGGTAAGTGGGACATAAGGTGCAGTATTATTTACAGTGATAATAATTTAAAGTGCAATAAATTCTGTGTGTTTTGTGATGTGAGCGTTGTGAAGTCTGACGGCAGCAGATTGAGTTCTGAGCTGCTCCTTCAGGCAGCAGGTTAAATGAGTTGCTGCTGAAGCTGCTCTGAAGCTTGTCCACTGTTTTGTGGAGGCTGGGAGACATTGTTCATGATCGCCAGCAGTTTCTCCATCATCCTGTCCTCCTCCTCCTCCTCCACCACCTCCTCCAGGGGGACACGCTCAGAGCCTACAACAGACCCTGCTTTTTGATTACTTTGATGTTACTACAATATAATATATTATGTTTAATATTACCTGATGAATAACTGACTAATGACAGTGATACTTAGTCTGAAACACTTCCATGAACATCAGACAGAAGAAACAAATCAACTCTTTTTGATGGAAAACTGTCAATTTGACCTTTGATTTGATCAAGAATAAAAGTTTTAATATTATAGGTTTGTATATTTCTGTATCATTCTCTATAAGAATTAAATCATTGAAACACAGCTCTTTAAAATCTTTCATGCATGAAGGTAAAATAATAAATGTAACAGACCTGCTATTTATCACTGACACTTGTTTACAGAAAGGGTTCATTAAACTGAAACAGTATTATAAATTTTAACCAAGTCCAGTTGAAGAATGATAACTACAATAAAACTTTCTACTCTGTAATGAACCTGATGAGTTGTCTGCTCATCCGGCAGGTGGCGCTGTAACACCGCTAATAACCCTCTGAACTGACGATTATGTTTCTAGTTACACACAGTCTTCATCATCATCAACAAGATCACAGTGTGTCTTTATATTCAGTATTCACGTAACATCATAAATGAAAAGTCTCCGTCAGATCGTAACACATCAAATCACATAAATCATACAAATAACATAAATCACATAAATCATATAAATCACATAAATAACATAAATCACATAAATCATATAAATAACAGAAATCACATATATCATATAAATCACATCATATAAATCACATAAATCATATTAATCACAAATCATATAAATCACATTAATCACATAAATCATATAAATCACATAAATCATATAAATCATATAAATTACATAAATCCCGTCAGCTGACTGATAACAGAGCTGTGCGCGTGCACGCGGACGGTTCATTATGTAATGTGACCCTCTGATGTTATTTTGCGGGTTTTGTGAAGGAGGTTTTGAATGGGAGGATAAAACTTACAGAACCTGGCAACCCTGTGTGCTGACAGGATGCGTTTGCCTCACAGGGTCCAGCTAGCAGCTAACATGTAGCATCGTCAAGTCACACGGAGTGACGTAACATCAGGAAATGACCGCTTTTACAAAATAAAAGCACTGTTCTAAGTCTTCATTTACGTACAGTTTATCACAGCGTTACAGCGGGTTTATTTTGAAGGAGCTTGTCGGATGTGTGCGGGGTTCCGGTCTCTACCTTCACTCTCCCAGCGGAGCCTCGTCTTGGTTCCTCCGCTCAAAGGCGCCTCGGAGAGTTTTTCTCTCCGCCGATCAGCGTCCAGTCACGGCGGCTCCTTGGCTCAACGAGGCCGGCAAGAGTCCAGCTGGATCCATCCGACGTCTGGAGGGCTGGAGCTTCAGCGAACATAAACCCGCGGATGGTTTTGTGTCCAGGCGGGGGACCTGGAAACCCGGGCCCGCAGTGGGAGCAGGGAGGAGGCCCCGACGCCCCCTTGTTCTGACCCAGAAAACAGCACCGACGGCCGGGCTGCCTGTTAACTAGAAGGCCCACTAGCTGCTGTCCACGACGGAGCTTGCAGGGTGGCAACGGAGGAGAACGGGTAACGGGGTCGTGTCTGGACCTGTATTAGTTCTGATTATCCATCAGGATTTATCGTAATAAACGTTTTCAGCGACCTTCTGGAGATCGGGGGGCTGCTGGCTAGCTAGCTAACTCCGGGCTAGCTGTCCCAGTTAGCTTCTCTCCCTGGCAACTAGACAGCGGAGGCTCCGGAGCGGGGTGAGGACGGAGGGTACAGGCGGCCCCTCATCATTCTCGGACCTCAGCAGACACATCGACCATGGCTGCCTTAATCAAGGAAATCGTCAGCAGGAATAAAAGGAGATACCAGGAGGACGGGTTCGACCTGGACCTGACCTGTATCCTTTCATTGTCCTGCTGTTTTACTCTCAATTCCACTGGCTGTGGTTAGCCTGGATCGCTAGCGCTAGCTTGTTCGCTCCCAAACGTTCTGCAGAACTACATTAGAAAATCTTAAGATTTAATGATTCTGTGTGGACAAACGGGCTGCTCACATAAATAACAGCGTGAGACATGTAGAGATAACCTTCATATCGGTGTGCATGCATTAGTTAAACAACCAAACTGCAGTATTATAATCAGAACATTTAGAAGCAGTTCAGTGCTCATAGACAGAGACTGAATCAGAGACAGCAACGTCAATAGAAGCTATCAGCGAGAACAAATCCTTAAAAATGTTATATTTATTTAGTGCTCTTCTTTACAGGCCCGCGCTTGTCCAGTTCCATCTGTTTCTACCAGTAAGTAAAAGGTTATCACCTTTATTTGCGTCTTTGTTGGCATATTTGCCAGTTTGCTTTAAATCAGCATTTTTTTCAACGGAGTCCGTAGTGCGGTTTATCCCCTACAGGAGAATGTGACTGAATGTGGCTCGCTAGCGATAGAAGGCGTTTATCTTTGATGGAACATGATGTACAGCGAGAACCGGATCATTTCTCTACAGAGTGCCTGGTAACGTCTCATGCGGCTCGGTAGGGTTCGGGTCTTTGAGTCAGCCGTGTGGGCTGCTGTATGTGTTTTTCGGAGCAGCACTGGAGGTAGCAGGTGCTAACAGGCTAAGCTAACAGAGGTGTCAGTGGCGTTGCATCAGCAGCAGTCCGAGACACACCTGAAAGCTGCACACCTGCACAGGACGGCCACAGCTCCGCTCCGAGTTCATAACAAAATACGACGTCACTGATATTTAGTCACAGTCACACAAACATTATAAAACATTATATTAACTAAATATAATCGTGTTTATTTCTCCACAGTATGAACCTGATTGATGAGCTTTAAACTTCTCTGTTCGTTTGTGTGTCGTCACAGAATAAATCATGACGACATCCTGCTGATTTCAGAGAGAAAGTCTGCAGATATCAGATATGTTCTGTTAAATTCTGTTTGTGCAACGTGAAAACAGTTTGTCCAGAAGTGATCAGATATCATCAGTTACTGGGAGAAAACCAGCCGCTCCACAGCACCAGTAGTTCTGTGGACAACAATGGGATATTTGCTGATTTTACAAAGTCTGACACATGAGTTGGATTCATTTCAGTGATCGATATGAGATGACATCATCTGTCCTGAACACTGAAGGAGGTGACTCCACTTTGTTTCAGGTTTTGGCCATAAAATAAATAACATGTAAATAACTGTTAGGCTCAGAGCAGAAAGCTAACTTTAACTGAGCCTCTAAAGGCCGGCACACACCGGCCCAAACGTCGGACGTCTGAAGCGTTTGGAGAGAGTCGGACGAGTTTGGGAACAACTCTGTTCGGTGTGTTCAGCTGTGTCTGAAGATTGGACGCCGTCGGATACGCCCGCACATACCACCCAAGGCCGACAGCCTTGTCAGACCACTCCGTCACCTCCTGTCTGACCCGTTAGGCAGAAAAGTAGCATTGAAACACACCGCCCGGCTACACAGCAGCGTATACGTTCTGCGTCTGCGCGAGATGCAATAAGTCTCCTAAACATCGGGTGGCGCTAGTCTCGTGCCAGTCACCCAAAACATAAAAACAGGAGATGACAGAACGGAGTGCGGACCGTAGCTTATCAGAACAAAGCACACACAGTGTTAGCTCGGCATTACTTGCGTGATGTCGTATTACGGTGGTCTCTCTTCCACCAGGGCAGCCAGCTGCTCCTCAAAGTCCTCGGTCCACACAGCCATGGCTTCCAAACATACGTTGGTTTATCCCCAAAATAACGAACGGTGAAGTGTTGTTTGTAACTCTGTGCCGTCTCTGTTTATGTGGTTTGTTTACCATCGTCACTTCCGCCGCCCCTCCCACACGCCGCGCTGATTCGCTGGCACACCGCCAATCAGAATGGTCACTGAACAGCGAGCTAACAACCAATCAGAGTATCCGACGGCATTGATCAGACGCCGTCCTCGTGGTTCCGCGCGGCTCCGACACAGCTGAACACACCGAACAGAGCAGCTCCCGAACACGTCAGACTCTCTCCAAACGCTTCAGACGTCCGACGTCTGAGCCGGTGTGTGCCGGCCTTTAGCTCGCTGCTCAGTGACCATTCTGACTGGCGGTGTGCTAGCGAATCAGCGCGGCGTGTGGGAGGGACGGAAGTGGCGATGGTCCGCGCTCCACCTCCGTCTGTCATTTCCTGGTTTCGTGTTTTCGATTACTACTCGCGCAAGCGCAGAACGTACACGCTGCTGTGTCGCTGGCAGCGGTCGAGGCGGTGTGTTTCAGTGCAACTGTTCTGCCGAACGGGTCAGACGAGAGGCAGCGGAGCGGTCGGATAAAGGCAGCTGGCCGGTGGTTTGAGTCCGGGCGCTGTGTGGCCCCCCATCACTTATTGATCATATGTTGTTTCTTTATATTATTGTTCAGAATTAAATGTTAATATGAGAAGACTTTGAGACATCTACAGACAGACAGGTGATCAGACAGTCAGTCAGGTGATCAGACAGTCAGTCAGGTGATCAGACAGACAGTCAGGTGATCAGACAGTCAGTCAGGTGATCAGACAGTCAGTCAGGTGATCAGACAGACAGACAGACAGGTGATCAGACAGACAGACAGACAGGTGATCAGACAGACAGACAGGTGATCAGACAGACAGTCAGGTGATCAGACAGACAGACAGGTGATCGGATGGTTGTGTTGTTTTTGTTGTGGTGAAGTTCAGGATAACATTTTAACAAACAAACACTGGAGTGTTCTGGTACCAGAACAGAGGTGACGGGAGGTTCAGAACTCGTCTCCTCAGTGTTGTAACGTTTGTTTTCTTCTTCAGCGGCTCCTCTGAGCCGTATCAGCTCAGCGCTGCCCTCCTGTGGCCACAGGTAGCACGCCGCTGCCACCAGGGGGCGCTAATGGATCAGAGCTCATGGTTGCGTCGACAGTCTGTGGACAGAGCCAGGCTGGCTCCTCCCCCTGCTCTCTGTCTGAATGCTAAGCTAACCAGCTCTCCACAGAGCCCGTGAGAGGCATTGTGGGAAATGTAGTACAGTTTGAGTCTCTTCAGTCAGCTTTCAGATCAGCTGGGCGACACATGAAGACAACGTCTCTGTGACGACGGGACAGACGGCAGTAAAATGTAAACGTGTCGTGTTTGTTTGTTCAGCTTGTGTTTATTGATCCTGAACTTGTGATCAGATATTTATCCCAACATTATAGCGATGGGTTTCCCCGCAGAGCGTCTGGAGGGCGTCTACAGGAACAACATCGATGATGTCGTACGGTAAGACCACGCCTCCTCCACTGTCTGTCCATACGTCCTCCATCAGTTTAGATCATCATCATCATCGTCCTCATCCTCACTGTCAGGAAGTTTAATTCCATTTTCCACTGAAGTTTGTTTTAGAAAATCTAAGAAACAAAGAATCTAAAACTACCAGAAGAGACTTCATGATTAATTGATGATGTCATCAGTCATGTGACTTCCATCATCAGTGTGTGGAGTGATGATGAGGAGGCTGTAATCTTCCTCACATTAACACAGTAAACGTTTGACCTTTGACCCCAGAGTCATCTGAGGTCAAAGGTCTGAGATCTGTTATAACTTTAAATAAAGAGATGAGGTGTTTCAAACTGAACCTGTCTGTCTGATCATCTGTCTGTCTGATCGTCTGTCTGTCTGATCGTCTGTCTGATCATCTGTCTGTCTGATCATCTGTCTGTCTGATCGTCTGTCTGATCATCTGTCTGTCTGATCGTCTGTCTGATCATCTGTCTGTCTGATCGTCTGTCTGATCATCTGTCTGTCTGTGTTTCAGGTTTTTAGACTCAAAGCACAAGAATCACTATAAGATCTACAACTTGTGAGTACTGACTGCGATCATTTCAAGTATTATCTGAATGCTCACATGAAGTCACCTGTTGATCTGTTGATAACATCCACCTGTCTGTCTGTCTGTCTGTCTGTCTGTCTGTCCACAGGTGTGCAGAGCGACATTATGACACAGCAAAGTTCAGCTGTCGAGGTGAGACTCACTCTGTGGTTCTGGGTTTGTAATGACGTGGTCTCTCTGGTTCTGGTCTTGTTTCTGATGACGTGGTCTCTGTGGTTCTGGTCTTGTTTCTGATGACGTGGTCTCTGGTTCTGGTCTTGTTTCTGATGACGTGGTCTCCGTGGTTCTGGTCTTGTTTCTGATGACGTGGTCTCTGGTTCTGGTCTTGTTTCTGATGACGTGGTCTCCGTGGTTCTGGTCTTGTTTCTGATGACGTGGTCTCTGTGGTCTCTCAGTGGCTCAGTATCCATTCGAGGACCACAACCCGCCCCAGCTGGAGCTGATCAAGCCGTTCTGTGAGGACCTGGATCAGTGGCTGAGCGAGGACGAGCAGCACGTTGCTGCCATCCACTGCAAGGCGGGAAAAGGCCGGACAGGCGTGATGATCTGCGCCTACCTGCTGCACCGGGGCAAGTTTCAGGAGGCTCAGGAGGCGCTGGACTTCTACGGAGAGGTCCGGACGCGCGACAAGAAGGTACCTGTACTACCATCTGTCTTTACTGCAGTGAATACTAGTACATGCACTGCAGTACATGTACTCACTATCAGACATTTAGTGGTGCAGTACACATTCTAAATGTCTGTCAGTTAACTGTAAGCAGAGAAGGAAAACGTGTTCGCACAACAGTTTGTAACAACATTCTAATAAACACGACACGTTCACACACCTGTGATGTTTCTGTGCTGTCTGATTTATGACACATCGATAAAGTGATGACAGAATGTGAGTCAGTGAGGTCAAAGTGTATCAGACATGTCTCCTGTACAGAACTGCATAAGGACAACTGTGTGTGTGTGTGTGTGTGTGTGTGCGCGCAGGGTGTGACCATCCCCAGTCAGCGGCGTTATGTCATCTACTACAGCTTCCTGCTGAGGAACCAGCTGTTGTACAAACCCGTCGCTCTGCTCTTCCACAAGATGCTGTTTGAAACCATCCCCATGTTCACTGGAGGAACCTGCAGTAAGACCACCTGTCTGTCTGTCTGACCACCTGTCTGTCTGTCTGACCACCTGTCTGTCTGTCTGACCACCTGTCTGCCTGTCTGACCACCTGTCTGTCTGTCTGACCACCTGTCTGTCTGTCTGACCACCTGTCTGTCTGTCTGTCTGTCTGACCACCTGTCTGTCTGACCACCTGTCTGTCTGTCTGTCTGACCACCTGTCTGTCTGCCTGACCATCTGTCTGAAGACCTGTCTGTCTGTCTGACCAGCTGTCTGTCTGTCTGACCAGCTGTCTGTCTGTCTGACCACCTGTCTGTCTGTCTGTCTGACCACCTGTCTGTCTGTCTGACCATCTGTCTGACCACTTGTCTGTCTGTCTGACCACCTGTCTGTCTGTCTGACCACCTGTCTGCCTGTCTGTCTGACCACCTGTCTGCCTGTCTGTCCACCTGTCTGTCTGTCTGACCACCTGTCTCTGTCTGACCACCTGTCTGTCTGTCTGTCTGTCTGACCACCTGTCTGTCTGACCACCTGTCTGTCTGACCACCTGTCTGTCTGCCTGACCATCTGTCTGACCACCTGTCTGTCTGCCTGACCATCTGTCTGAAGACCTGTCTGTCTGTCTGACCAGCTGTCTGTCTGTCTGACCAGCTGTCTGTCTGTCTGACCAGCTGTCTGTCTGTCTGACCACCTGTCTGTCTGTCTGTCTGTCCATCTGTCTGTCTGTCTGACCACCTGTCTGTCTGTCTGTCCACCTGTCTGTCTGTCTGACCACCTGTCTGTCTGTCTGTCTGACCACCTGTCTGTCTGTCTGACCACCTGTCTGTCTGACCACCTGTCTGTCTGTCTGACCACCTGTCTGTTTGTCTGACCACCTGTCTGTCTGTCTGCCTGACCATCTGTCTGAAGACTTGTCTGTCTGTCTGACCACCTGTCTGCCTGTCTGTCTGAAGACCTGTCTGTCTGACCACCTGTCTGCCTGTCTGTCCACCTGTCTGTCTGTCTGACCACCTGTCTCTGTCTGACCACCTGTCTGTCTGTCTGTCCATCTGTCTGTCTGTCTGACCACCTGTCTGTCTGTCTGTCTGACCACCTGTCTGTCTGGCCACCTGTCTGTCTGACCACCTGTCTGTCTGCCTGACCATCTGTCTGCCCACCTGTCTGTCTGCCTGACCACCTGTCTGTCTGCCTGACCACCTGTCTGTCTGACCACCTGTCTGTCTGACCACCTGTCTGTCTGACCACCTGTCTGTCTGCCTGACCATCTGTCTGAAGACCTGTCTGTCTGTCTGACCACCTGTCTGTCTGTCTGACCACCTGTCTGCCTGTCTGTCTGAAGACCTGTCTGTCTGACCACCTGTCTGTCTGTCTGACCACCTGTCTGTCTGTCTGACCATCTGCCTGTCTGTCTGACCACCTGTCTGTCTGTCTGTCCATCTGTCTGTCTGTCTGACCACCTGTCTGTCTGTCTGTCCATCTGTCTGTCTGTCTGTCCACCTGTGTGTCTGTCTGTCTGTCTGTCCACCTGCCTGTCTGTCTGTCCACCTGTCTGTCTGTCTGTCTGTCTGTCCACCTGTCTGTAATAAGAAGTAGAACTGAACTATTCTGTATCATGTTGGTTTATAATGTGGTGATATAAGCAGCAACATGAAGTATATAAGCAGTGTAATGTGCAGTAGCACGTGCAGTAGCGTGTGCAGTAGCGTGTGCAGTAGCGTGTGCAGTAGCGTGTGCAGTAGCGTGTGCAGTAGCGTGTGGCTGTGTGTTTCAGACCCTCAGTTCGTGGTGTACCAGCTGAAGGTGAAGATCCACACGTCCAACCCGACACACACCAGGAGAGAAGACAAGCTGATGCTGTTTGAGTTCCCACAGCCGCTTCCTGTGTGTGGAGACATTAAGGTGGAGTTCTTCCACAAGCAGAACAAGATGATGAAGAAGGTGAGGAGGTGGAGGAGGAGTTACATTCATCACATCTGTCTACAGTAAATCGCTGAGGGCTGTCAGGATACCACATGTTCACAAGACGATTCTTGTGGCCAGAAGAAATGGTGATAATGATTCATCATGATGTCGAGCGTTTTGTTCATGTCAGATGAATGTTGTTAGTTACACGAGTGCAGGAGGTGAAGACGGTCTGTCTGACCAGAGCTGCTTTCTCACAGCAGCCAGCTAACAGCCAGCTAGCAGCCAGCTAACAGCTAACAGCCAGCTAACAGCTAGCAGCCAGCTACCAGCTAACAGCCAGCTAACAGCCAGCTAACAGCTAACAGCCAGCTAACAGCTAACAGCCAGCTAACAGCTAGCAGCCAGCTAGCAGCCAGCTAACAGCCAGCTAACAGCCAGCTAACAGCTAACAGCCAGCTAACAGCTAACAGCCAGCTAGCAGCCAGCTAACAGCTAACAGCCAGCTAACAGCTAACAGCCAGCTAGCAGCCAGCTAACAGCTAACAGCCAGCTAACAGCTAACAGCCAGCTAGCAGCCAGCTAACAGCTAACAGCCAGCTAGCAGCCAGCTAACAGCCAGCTAACAGCCAGCTAACAGCCAGCTAACAGCAGCCAGCTAACAGCCAGCTAACAGCAGCCAGCTAGCAGCCAGCTAACAGCTAGCAGCCAGCTAACAGCTAGCAGCCAGCTAACAGCAGCCTGTTGAACATATCGGCAGCCTGTGCAGGTCGACCGCTGGTTCAGATCAGGAACAGACAGTGAGACAGGAAGTAGTCGTGACCTCAGACTGTGTTGTTCCTTCTAGGAAAAGATGTTCCACTTCTGGGTGAACACGTTCTTCATCCCGGGCCCAGAGGAGAACCTGGACCGGCTGGAGAACGGCAGCGCTGGGACGCTGCGGGAACCGTGTGACAGAACGCAGCAGAACCTGGGGACGATGACGGGAGGAGACAGCAACGACAGAGACTTCCTGGTTCTCACGCTGACCAAGAACGACTTGGATAAGGCCAACAAGGACAAGGCCAACAGAAACTTCTCCCCAAACTTCAAGGTAACGCTGCTTTTTAGCTGGTTCAAAGAGAGAGGAGGAAGAAGAAGAACAGAACTTTACTCAGTGGTTTTTATTCATGGTCCGCTCACTGAGAGCGAGCTGCTCCAGCAGTGAACTGGAACTGAGTGAGAGTATGAGGAGTGTCATCGTGTTGAGACGCTGCAGTCAGACCTCTTATGTGATCAGGTGTGATCAATGAAGATTTAATCAATACAGTCGAGGGAACACGAGCAGTTAGTTTTGAATTGATTGAATGACTTTGCTGTCAGATGAAGCTATGTTGGAAACGTCTGCTGTGAGGAGATCCAGAGCAGTCAGAGGTCGAGTTCAGTTAACAGGCTCAGCTATGAAAGCTAAGCGAAGCTAGCTTTTATTTCCTGTAGGCGTCAGGAGTGACTCCACCCACTGGTGCACATGTACATCTAACACCTGTCTCTGTCGTCCTCAGGTGAAGCTGTACTTCACTAAGACAGTAGAAGAAGGAGCTAACTGTGACGCCAGCAGCACGTCGGCCTCTGTGACGCCGGACGTCAGCGACAACGAACCGGATCACTACCGCTACTCCGACACAACAGACTCGGACCCGGAGAACGAGCCGTTTGAAGATGACCATCACAATCAGATCACGAAAGTCTGACACACACACACACGCACTCTCACACAGACACACACACACGGTCACACACACACACACACACACACACACAGTATTTACGTACACATACTCATGAACCCCAGATAAAGACTAGCGTGTTTGCTAACGGGGAATATAAGCGACGGACCATACCTGACCTGCAAGACTCTGACACTGAGTTCAGGTCAGTTGGTAAGACCTGCCCCTCCAATCTTCAGCTGGACAATCACATGACATGGCAGTCGGAGGTGAGGAGGGCGGGGCTAAACTTGTGGGCGGGGCCTGGACAGCGAATGGACAATAAGACGGATGAATGGACAGACAGGAGATTTTTAAGAATAAAACTTGAATATAAACAAACTGAAAGACAAGTAGACTTCTTTAGTGACTACACCGCCATGTTTGTTGGGTAAATACCCACAATCCCCCTGTGTCCTTCTTCATGACCCTTCATGACCAGTTCTAGAGACTTTATGCAGACCAACCTTGATTTTCCATCTCTTCAGTCTTCAGTCAGTGAAGCTGACTCTTCTCTCTGTGAGCACACGTCCGAAACTAAAACTGTTTCTGTGCAACTTGTTTCAAACTCGTTTGACTCGAGAGCTGAGGAACAGATTTCAATCTGAAATCAATTCAATCTGGACTATTGGCCGCTTTGCACCTATTTGAACTGGTTTGGACCAGTTGGTGTGAACCAGCCAGTCAGGAGTTGTCCGACTGCTGACCCTGATGAGACTCCAGACAAACTTTCGTCCCAGTCGAGAGTCAAGTTTGGACCGAGCTGGACCGGTTTGAGCTGGTCTGACACAGACAGAAGTGTCAGCCTGTGGTTTGAATGTGACGATGGAGAAGAGAAACTTCACAATCTGCTGCCGTTCTGTCAATCATTACTGTTGAAACACACCTGCAGTACAAATACTGTGAACAAATACTTTTACTGCTTTCTGTCTGTTGTTCTTCACTCAGCTCAGTTACAGAGAATTTATATCCAACATTAAGCTAAACAACAAACAAGCTGCACGCAGTAGAACCGTTCCCTCTGTCGGCCCACACAAACCCAGGCAGCGACTACGCCTGCAGAGTGCTTGGTTTTTATACCTGGGATGCCAGGTGGGCGGGGTTAATGCTGTTAGTGGTCAGCGCGGATCAGCAGGACATTAGACGGACGAAGAGACGCTCGCCTGAGTAAAGATAGAAAGATGAGTGTCGGTGCAGTCGGACTGTCGGAGCGCGGTTCTTCAGTCAGCTGCAGCCGGGTCCTGATGTTCTGTGTGTGTGTGTGTGTGTGTGTGTGTGTGTGTGTGTGTCTGTGTGTGACTGTGTGTGTGTCTGTGTGTGACTGTGTGTGTGTCTGTGTGTCTTTGTGTGACTGTGTGTGTCTGTGTGTGTGTCTCTGTGTGTGTGTGTGTCTGTGTGTGTCTGTGTGTGTGTGTGTGTGTGTGTGTGTCTTTGTGTGACTGTGTGTGTGTGTGTGTGTGTGTGTGTGTCTCTGTGTGTGTGTGTCTGTGTCTGTGTGTGTGTGTGTGTGTGTGTGTCTCTGTGTGTGTGTGTGTGTGTGTCTGTGTGTGTCTGTGTGTGTGTATCTGTCCACAGTCATTTCCGACTTCTTGAGACATTAAATTCTGTCGCACTGTTTCTCCAGCTCAGTCAGCATCTGATTGGTCTTTAGTCCGTCATCGGTCAGAGCTGATTGGTCTTCAGTCCGTCATCGGTCAGAGCTGATTGGTCTTCAGTCCGTCATCGGTCAGAGCTGATTGGTTCCGAGTCTTTGGTCACCTGATCGATGGAGCGTCTCTGACGATGCTCTGCCTCCTGATTGAGTGCAGGTAGAAGTTTTCCTTCTGATGTCTGACTTTGGTCTCCACATTTGGTGCTACGACCCGTCCTCGCTCTGCGCTGGTCCTGCTTGTTGTTCATCGTGACTCTGGTTGGGTCTTGAGGTTCCTGTTGTTGACCCAATAGGCCCGGAAAGAGTCTGATCACACAGGACCAACTCCAGGGCTTGAAAACACGAAGTCCTCGGTGGTGCTGAGTCAGAAGGCCTCCTTCATATTACAGCATGACACAGAACAGTGTCTGAATTCTGAGTCGGTGACCCGGAGTGGACTCGGTACCGGTCACTGTGTCCTGTGTGATCACATCTGGAGGTGTAACACTCTACCTCTGGTAGCATCGTGCTAACGGCTAACCAGTGCTTGTTGGGCCTACAGTTCATCTTGTAGGGGTTTTCTGGTGCTAAGCTAAGCTAAGCTAGCCCGTGCTGATGCCGAGCCGCTCGTTCACCTGTGGTGCTCGCTACCGACCACAAGTGTTCATCCAGTGTGATCTGTGGCGCCGAGCAGCTCTGACACCAGTGAGACCGTCTGTGCACACGCCCTCTTACACAGCCGCACACACTTCCTGTCCCGAGTCCTGTCAGGTGCTGTCGGGTCGGAGCCGCAAACACAACAGCGTCTGCAAACTGGTGCCGACTCCAGAAGCAGAACCAGCCGATCGTTGGCCGCGATGATGGTGAAGACGTTTGATCATCTGGTTCTGGGGTTCTGGGAGACTCGATCGCTCGACCACCAAAATCTGAGCAGCGTGTGTCAAACAAGCTGATTGGTCAAAACTGTCTGCTTGTACGATTCTAAAGAAATACATGCGGTCCATGTTGGGCCTGGAGCCTGAGTGGTCCGGCTGTCGACGGTGAGGCCGGTGCTGATCTCCACGGCCGCCTGCACTGAGCCGAGTTCAGGTGTTTGAGGTCAGGCAGGTGCTGTCCACGTCTCTGACTGTTTCAGGTGCTCAGTATCTTTTTCTTTGACCATTTTCTAGCTGTTGGTCACAGGTAACACGTCCTTCAGCCGTCACGTCCATCTGGAGATTAAGACAGAATTGACAGAACCAGTGTTCACTCAGAACCACTCAGAATGACCATTTTCTCCTTAAATCAGATTCAATTTGATGTTCTGGGTTCCTGAAGGTGAAGTGACAGAAACTTAGAGGAGGACTGAAGCGCTCGGCGATCAGACGGCTGCAGGAACGTTTCACAGCAGCAGCCAATCATGTCCGGACATTGAATCCTGAATCCGTAACGGAACCTTGGACTTTTGTTATATGGCCCAAAAATACTCAAATAATCATCACAGACTCCTTTAAGTCATCGGGTCAGAACCGTCTCTCTGTTTACATCTCATCACCAACCTGCCAAAATGAAGCTCACCGTTCGTCTTCATGTCAGTTTGGACTAAACAAGGTGAACTGCTCGTTCTTCTTTTTGCCTGAAGGTGCGGTCACACCAGCACTCACAACAGGAAGTGATGTCACGGTAGTCTGATAGTGTCATACTGTATAAAAAACTACAACGATGGAGCCCACATTTCAAACCCACTCAGTGTTTCTGTTTGCTGAATGTTCAAATTCAGGTTGTTGTTTCATTGAAGTGAATGAGAGATGGACAGTCAGGACGCAGGTGTGACCGCACCTCCACCTGACGACAGCTCTCTGCTCCCTGTCACACCTGTCACACCTGTCACACCTGTCCAGCAGGACGAGTCTTTCAATCTTCAAAACAGAACTTTATTTAAACAGAAACGTTTCAGTCCATCAGGCTGATGAAACATCCAACATTCGTAAAGGTGATAAACATTTCAAAATGGCCACCATTTAAGCCCCACCCCCTCACTTTCATAATAAAGCATCACATCATAGGACAGGTGTGGTCTCTGATTGGACGAGAGAGCTGTCGTCGGTCCTCAGTGTTTCTGTTCATGACTGTCGTGTTTTTTATTTGTCAGCTGTTGATTTTGTAATCAATCAAACAGAAGTTACCGTAGCGACGGGCTGCATCACCATGGATCCACCTGTCATGTTACAGTGACCCTCCTCCTCCTCAGCTTTCTTCTTCCCTCCTCCTTTTATAATGAAATAAAAACACTGTAAAGTGAATAAACTATTTATAAACATCAGTGGCTGTTTCTCACATTTGTATGATTATTTTAAAAACTACAACTCCCATCAGCCAGTTGGCTCCTGATCCTCGCGCCTGCCACCAGCACAGACAGTTTCTACCTGACACTCACCTGTCGTCCTGTAGGAGCTGTCAGTCAATTCAAAATGAGCTTTATTGAAAGTCACAACAACAACAACACTGCCAAAGTGTGAAGAATCAGATTTAAAATCAATTCATTAATAAATGGCATTAAGACTGTTTACTCCTACAGAGAGCAGCAGGTGACGTGTGTCTGAAGCTAACTGCAGTTAGCATCTCTCTGGTTCCTCTGTGGGATTATTGAACTGTACTCTGGATTATTACAGAACATAATCTGAAGGTTCTGATGCTTCCAGGTTCTGTTGATCCAGATCATCTCCACAGATGAATGTAAATTAAATGTGTAGCAGTAAGAAGCTAATGTTCGGCTACAAACAGACGACATCACGGTCACATGACTCAAACGTCTCCACCACTAAGAGTCTTACTGCACAATTACTATCCAGGTTTTCTATAAACTGATCAGAGTACAAGTTGTAAAGTCAGAGTTAGAACAGTGTGGAGCTAAAGTGGCCTGTAGAGACGGACTAGTGAGGAGACGAGTCTCCGTGTTCCAGAGTGACTCACAGTAATTCAGACATACATTCACACACTGATGGTGCCGACCAGCACATCAGATTAGATCAGATTAGATCAGATTAAACTTTATTGTCATTGTGCACAGTAAAAGTACAGAGACAACGAAATGCAGTTAGCGTGCAAAAAAGCAGTAACTTGCATGTATGTACAGTATGTAAGTGTGTTCAACAGCACTAAAGGTCGGGTTCAGGAGAAGTGACGTGTCCGTGTACGCAGACCAGGGGAATCGAACCAGCGACCTTCCAATAACAAGCTAGCTCTACCCCTGACATTTAGACACTTGTTAGCGACTGCTAATGGTTTAAATTAACACACGGAAGAGCTTTATAATGAAACTGCGGGACACTGAATGATGGAGGACAGCAGGTGTGAAGTCACAGCTGATTTCACGGAGAAGTTGAACTCTGCACACGAGTGTTTGTCGGCCTTTGAACATTTAAAGTTATTCAGTAGAAGACGTTGGTCCGACCTGTCGGACGGTTCTGCTGCTTCAGACTGACATAACCTCAGTGAAAGTTTGGTTATTAATCAGATCTGACAGCATTAATGTGTTTTAGATGAAAAGCACTTACATTTATTTACTTCATTTATTAAAAAGACAAACAGTTTGTAAGCTTGTTACTGAGATAAATTCATATTCATCTGTAGAGCAGTCGGCTGACTCGCTGCTGACTTCAGTAATATTTATAATCATGAACGATGATTGAATATCTCTCCTGTGTTGATGTTACTCACAAAGCTGCAGCTGTGCACTTTAAACACTTTTCACTCTGAGCTGCTGTCTCTGACGCACTGTTAGCATGCTAGCATGAGCTAATCATAAACAGTCCAGCTGAAGCTGATGATGTCATCAGTTCATCCTGAGGAACATGAGACGCTGAGATGTTTCAGTCTGACCTTCCCACTGAAATCCATTCAAATACATCTTTATTTAAACAACCGTGTTCCGACAGCAGCTTTACATTTCACCCACCGTGACTGAGCACAAATGATGATCGCTTCCCCCACAATGCAATGCAGGAGCACGACTGAAGCTGCTCTGAACGACAGCGAGGAAAAATTAGGTCACACACACACACACACAGACACACACACACACGCACAGACACACACACACACACACAGACACACACACACACACACACACAGACACACACACACACACACACACACACAGCCTTGTGGGTATCAAACCAAAACTCATTCGTCTCCTCTGCTTCTATAAAAAGATCAAAGCTTCTTGATTCTGTTTCTGAACGGAGAGACAGGAAGTCGACGTCATCAGGTGAGACAGGTGAGACAGACCGACCTCCTGATGACACTTTATTGATCACTTCAGTATCGATCACTTCAGTTTGTCACAGCTGACACATTATCACACGAACCCTCAGATAAACTTCAGATCTTTGAAATAAGAAACGTTCTGATCCGTTCACTTTTATTCATTAAAGACAAATCACTGAAATATAATCGCTGTTAAATGTAAATAGATTTAATCAGTTCAGAACACTTTGACTGTTCATTAACCACCTGACTGATTATTGACCCGTGTAAAAGTCAGATCCTTCTGATGACGTCACGTCCGCCTGCACAGCGGCCTCACAGCGAGGCCTTCAGCACACTGAGCACGCTCAGTGCAGACTCCACGCAGCCGTCAAAGTTTGAGTGGACGAAGCTGTCACCACCGCATACAAGCAGCGGGCGATCATGGATGGTCATGTGACCCGGACAGTCGGGCACCGAGGTCAGCACCTGCAGGGGGACGGGAGGAACCATAAATCAAACGCACCATGGCTGAGAGCAGTTCAGGGTCACAAAGTCTGCAGGATTTCTCACTGTTCACAACCTGTGACGGCTCACCTGGGAGTACCTCCACTTCTGACACTTGATGCTAATTGGCTGAGGCAGATCAGGAAGCAACTCATGGAGTTCCTGTAAGATGATTGGCTGGACGTCCTCCTTGTCTTTCTCCAGGTGCTCCACACCAAATGGGACGCTGGTGTGGACGACGAGGGATGGACCTCGCCCGGGACCGTCTGAAGGGACACACACAGACATTCAGTCGGTCACTCGCCCTTTTCACTCAGTCGCCGCATTATCGCTGCAGCGGCGGTTCGCCAATTCTCCGCCATTGTTTGTTCACCCAGAGCGAAGCATCGCTGTGTGATTCACACAGAACGCCGGCGCTGCGGAGCTTAAAGAGGCGTGACGGTCCACGTCATGATGAGGATGTTTCCCAGGTGTCCTCCTGTTGATCTAAACATGAGCCCGCTGACAGTTTATTACATGTGGATGCTGTTATGATGTGAAGTGGCTGAGATCCTGACGCAGCAAAGCATCCTGGGAAGTGACAAAGTCACGTTTTTCACTCTAAATGACATAATTACATAATTAAATAATATAATTGAGTTAAAGCTTTTTGCCGGTGAAAAACGCTGTCTTTCGAGCAGAAATGTCAGTAGAAAAGAGTCAATAGGACAGACAGGAGGACAGACAGGAGGACGGACAGACAGGAGGACAGACAGGAGGACGGACAGACAGGAGGACAGACAGACAGGAGGACAGACAGGAGGACGGACAGACAGGAGGACAGACAGACAGGAGGACAGACAGGACAGACAGGAGGACGGACAGACAGGAGGACAGACAGACAGGAGGACAGACAGGAGGACGGACAGACAGGAGGACAGACAGACAGGAGGACAGACAGGAGGACGGACAGGAGGACAGACAGGAGGACAGACAGGAGGATGGACAGACAGGAGGACAGACAGGAGGACGGACAGACAGGAGGACAGACAGGAGGAGAGACAGAATGGAGGAGAGACAGGAGGACGGACAGACAGGAGGACAGACAGGAGGACGGACAGACAGGAGGACAGACAGAACAGAGGACAGACAGGAGGACAGACAGAGACAGACAGGAGGACAGACAGAAGGGAGGACAGACAGACAGACAGGAGGACAGACAGGAGGACAGACAGACAGACAGGAGGACAGACAGAAGGGAGGACAGACAGAACAGAGAACAGACAGGAGGACAGACAGACAGGAGGACAGACAGGAGGACGGACAGACAGACAGGACAGACAGACAGGACAGACAGACAGAGACAGACAGACAGACAGGAGGACAGACAGAAGGGAGGACAGACAGGAGGACAGACAGGAGGACAGACAGACAGACAGTCAGACAGACAGACAGTCAGGACAGACAGACAGACAGGAGGACAGACAGAAGGGAGGACAGACAGGAGGACAGACAGGAGGACAGACAGAAGGGAGGACAGACAGGAGGACAGACAGACAGGAGGACAGACAGACAGACAGGAGGACAGACAGGAGGACAGACAGGAGGACAGACAGAACGGAGGACAGACAGGATGACTTTATAGTGAAGGAGCTGTGTAGTTATCAGACTGTCAGACCGACACGCCCTCAATAGGCGCCGGCTGATCCGCTCACACTGGTTCGTTTTGCCAGTACTGCGCCTCTGATTCTACCTCCGGAGGCGGATCAGCGCCGGAGCGCCGCCTCTGAGACTTTCACACAGAGGAGGCGGAGAATTGGCGCACTCAAAGAGCAGAGTGAGTGAGTGGATCATTACACTCTGATGTGACATCATTGCAGCGTTCACCTGTTAGCATGCTAATGTTAGCTGAGGCTGATCTCAGTGTCATCACTTTAAAATGCTGATCTGATGAAACCGACTGAAGCTAACTTAGCTCTGACGGAGCTAACTAATGTCTATCTGCATTAGAAGGCTAAAGGCTACTTAGCTAGCCTGCTAACTACTAACTTTGGAGTTACGTGTTAACAGTAAAGCTAATTAGCTTCATGCTAAATAAGCTTTGTTTTGAAAAAAAAAAAGTTGAGTCAGAGATTGATCTTATCCATGTAGGTAAGACAGGTGGAGGAGGACGCAGACAGGTAAAGAGACAGACAGGTGAGCAGACAGACAGACCTGCGTTGCGTTTGCGGGAGTCTGCAGCGATGTAGCAGATGGAGCGGTTGTTGGTGACGTATCGCGCCGCCCAGGGGAAACTGAAGACCACGTCTGGAGGGAAGAAGAGAGCGAGGGCAAAACGAGACGAATACACGACCCCGTCTAACTGCTGCTTCTGCTCCACAGACAGCACTGCCAGACAGACAGACAGACAGACAGACAGACAGACAGACAGACAGGTCAGTATATCTGTTTAAGACCTTTGCTGATCATCTGATGGTCCAACTGTTCAGAACCTCCAGCTCTGCAGTAGAGAGTGGGAGCAGATCCAGAACTGCTGGAGGAATAAACAGCTGGAGTCTCATCAGGTTCTGATCCGGAGCCGCTCACTGACGGGAGCAGAGCTCACAGATCAGTCTGTAACCTGTGGGATTAAGAAGATGATCTCTCTTCACTCTTCACTCCTCACCACAGCCTGACTGCAGCAGTGATCCGGAGCGGACCTCCAGGTTCTGTTCTGCTGACTGCTGACTGGAGCTGGAGGGGAAGTGGACTTCATGAAAGTTATGTTATAGAGAGGGCACAGAGAACCAGAACCAGAACCAGAGCTGTGCTGAGTCCTGAGGTCAGTCAGAGCTTCACCTCAGGTCTCCAATGTTTCGTCCTGCTCACCCTCCTCACTCTGACTCTCTCCTGAAACCTCGAGGAAACTGGAGAATTGTTGTTTTAGATGTTTTCATATAAAAACTGATGAAGCTGTTTATCACTGAGGATCACTGTCTCTCTCACACACACACACACACACACACACACACACACACACACACACACACACACACACACACACACACACACACACACACACACACACACACACACACACAGGATCAATACCCCTCCTCTGATGGTAAATGACTCCCTCATCTCAGATCGGTCTTTGGTGAACACATTCACCTGAAAAGCTGCAGAACCTTTCTGGTGTGTGTGTGTGTGTGTGTGTGTGTGTGTGTGTGTGTGTGTGTGTGTGTGTGTGTGTGCTGCAGGAGGAAACATTCATTTTGTCACCACATCAAAATAAAAGCCCTTAGATCAGCTGATTCTGTTCATGTCACTGTATCGGACAGTTTCTATTATCAATAACCTGAATGATCAATATCTTGAAGTCATTGTGACATCACAGCTGCCACCATGTGGTCAAACTACATCACTACACACTGTACTTTGTACTGTGTGTACTTTTGTTGTTGATACTTCTTCCACCTGTCAGGACTCTCAGAGCATGCTGGCTAATGTTCAGCAGTAACGTGTACTTAAAGTATTCAGAGTAAAAGTACTCATGCAGCAGTAAAAGTACTCATGCAGCAGTAAAAGTACTCATGCAGCAGTAAAAGTACTCATGCAGCAGTAAAAAGTCTCACTAGATGTTTAACATGAAATAATTAAAAGATGATGTTTTGTCTTTTGTTTTTCTGCTGTGTCAGCAACACGTTCTCCAGTAAAGTACTCGATTACTGTCCACAGGTACAGTAATAGAGTAAATGTACTCAGTTACTAGCTGTGTGAAAGTCTCACTGTGTCCCACGTCTCCCTGCAGCTGAAGAATCTGAGGCACCGGCATCGTCAGGACGACAGCGTCAAACATCTCACTGCCTCCCGCCTTCATCTGGACCTCCCATGATGCACCGCGGCGGTACAGGCCGGTCACATGACGCTCGAAGAACAAATCAGCTCCTCACAGAGAAAAACAAACATCATCGTTAATATTAAACTTTAACTCACTTCATTTTTAAAATGCATTCATTTACTGCTTTATAGTCCACTTCCTGTTTGTCCAGGTGACATCACATGTTGATGACTGTCTGCATATTTACTTTGACTTCACGTAAATATTATGAAGTATAATATGAATGTTATTAAACATTAGCCTCTCCTCAGCTCTTATTGTGGTATTCGCTGAAGAAGAGAACCACGAAGTGTTCATCACGTCTGACCACGACTCTTTCGACCGAGTCAGACAGACAGGTGGACAGACAGACAGGTGGGCAGACAGACAGGTGGGCGTGTACCTGAACCAGACAGGAAGTGTTTGACCACACTGCTCATGCCGAGTGGCGTCATGTAGTCCGTGCTGCCGTCTCTCTGCCTCAGTCCTTCAACCAGACCATCGAGAGGCTGCAGGACACCAGCAGACAGCAGCTCAGAGTACACACTGACACACACACACACACACACACACACACACACACACACACACACACAGTAAGACCTTCACAATAAAAGCTCATGATGATGGTTGTGTATCTGAAGGTCAGACAGGTGAGGGTCAGACAGGTGAGGGTCGTACCTGTGGTGTGACTGAGCGTAGGCCGCCGTGGCTGTGATGTACTGAGCTCCAAGATCAGCTGAGTGAGACAAGTCAGGTGGACGACTGGTGGACATCCTGCCCCCTGTCAGACACACAGACACAGACGGGGAGACAGGTGAGACAGGTGAGACAGGTCAGTTGTCCCTTCTTCTCTGTGCCAAACTCCATTAGAAATTTCACTAATTCTATGTTCACTATTTAAGCTGAATTTTTAGGGACTGGTAGAAAAAGTTCAGAGGTGAAGTTTGATAAATAAGAAATCTTGTTCTACTCAGAATAAATCCAGACAGAAAACAACAGGTTGGTCTAACTGTTCACCTGTTCTGCTGTTTCAGACACACCAACACACCAAGACTATGATTTTACTGTAACTCAGATATCTTTCAGCAGAATTTAAGAACACAGTAGACTTTGGTGTTTTAATGACAGAATATAAAAGTAAGATTAGTGAAAGAAGATCTGACTGTCTGAGCCTGTCTCCTCAGCAGAACTGCGTGTTTCACATAAACAGAATTCAGCTGCTAGAAGAAGATTTAATAACAATTTTCAGCCAATTCTTTCTAGTTTAAAACAGATTGAACTTATTAAAGTTCGGTTAATGAATCTTTTCCTGTCCGAATTTAAGAGGACAGCTTCCTAACAGATATTGTGTCTTCAGTAATGTTCTGCACTGCACCGTTGTTTGAATGTAGACGCGGGAATATTAAATTGTCAGATTTCTGAATGAGGATCTGACTGTGACTCACCTGAGCCCTTCGCCTTGTCCCACACCACTATGTGAACTTTGTTCTGAAGCTCTCTCCTCAGCAGACATGCGCACAGGCTGCCTGTCAGGCCCGCTCCGACGATCAGAACCCGGGACATGTTTAGCACGGAACCAGAGCCGGGTCAACACAAGAACGGAACAACAACCCGGGTTTATTTGTTCCAGTCCGACATGTCTCTGGATCAAGAGCAGCAGAAGTCAGACACGCCTCCCGCGTTATAAAACAGCTGAATGATAATGGCCAACAAGAACTATACCGGGGTCAGCACGCGGCCACATCCGGCGGAGCTTTTCAAAATATATGTCACGTAGCTTCAGAATAAGATCACAACCGAGTTCCATAAAGTGAGTTTATTAAAAGAAAACATATTTAGTAACATTCTTGTGTGAATCCTGTTTCAGTGAAAGTAAAATAAACTGAATAAACTTCACATTAAAGTTTGTTATTTTGCTTTGATATATTATGCTTTTATTCTGAAGGTACATCCTTCAGACTCGAGTTTAACATCCTGAAATAATGATCTGGTTATCAACTCGTTTGATGAGCTGATTGTTTTCTGTATTTTATTTCATTTTTTTTTTTGTTTGTTTTTCTTGATTGATCAGAGGACAGTCGATCAGAAAACGTCGTGATTGATCTGCGGAAAACAAACAGCTAAAAACCAGATGCTTTAATGTGACCAATCACAAAGAGCTCCTCCCTGTGATGTCACAGCGGGTCGCTTCTGTCTGTTATATACAAACAGTCACGTGATCAGAGAGAAGTTTGGAGTCAGACGAGCAGCGAGCTGCAGAAAGGTGAGTGATTGATAACGTTATTAATGAATATTGATGATTATTATCGGCGGTCTGTTCACATCAACTGTTTCAACGTTCAAACACGCCGACAGGAAGTTCAAACGGCTGGTTCTGCTGAAACACTGTGACGTCAGGAAAGATTCACTGAGAGAAACTCTCCAGTGTTCAGACACAGTGCACAGCCTGCTGAAACAGTCAGGAAGAGAAACAGTCAGGAAGAGAAACAGTCAGGAAACAATCAGGAACAGAAACAGTCAGGAAACAGAAACAGTCAGGAAGAGAAACAGTCAGGAACAGAACCAGTCAGGAAACAGAAACAGTCAGGAAACAGAAACAGTCAGGAACAGAGTTCTTTGGCAAAGAGGAGGTTAAAACCAGGCTGTGAAGGGGTCAAAGTTCAGGGTGACGTGAAGCCTGAAAACAGACAGAAAACAGACAGAACGCTGCTGTCAGTGGCACAAAGGGCATTAAAACAGGCTGCAAACAGACAGGAACAGTCCTCCACATCTGTTTGTTTGGTCAGTGAACGCATCATTACAGCCTCCACATGACCAGTGACATCATCACCACGGTGTACTCTGAAGTACATGTTGTACTCTGAAGTACATGTTGTACTCTGAAGTACACATTGTACTCTGTAGTACACGTTGTACTCTGAAGTACACGTTGTACTCTGAAGTACACGTTGTACTCTGAAGTACATGTTGTACTCTGAAGTACACGTTGTACTCTGAAGTACACGTTGTACTCTGAAGTACATGTTGTACTCTGTAGTACATGTTGTACTCTGAAGTACACGTTGTACTCTGAAGTACATGTTGTACTCTGAAGTACATGTTGTACTCTGAAGTACACGTTGTACTCTGAAGTACACATTAGCAGGTTAGCGTGTTGTTTGGAGGTTGAGAGTTTGAAAACAGTCGCTCAGCTGTCAGGAGGTAATAATATGGCACCAGTCAGACTGGACCTGAGGTCAGAACCTCAGTCTGGTCCTTCAGATTTCGGTCTGTCAGTGTCACAACATGTGTACCAGCTGTGTTACTATGGCAACAGTTCAGTCTCAAGTGTTAAAAGTCAGGAAGAAGTCTGAATGAACTTTAACACAGAAGAAGAAGAAGAAGTGATCATGATGTCATCAGTCGACTGATACCAGCTGACCAAAGTCCTCCACACACACACATACAGACACACACACACACACACAGACACACACACACACACACACACACACACACACACACACACACACAGTGCTGACCTGAATAATTGTCCTTTGAGCCTCTGAAAGTTGATTTGATCCTGATCAATGATTTGATTT
>CM077804.1:27827681-27855181 GCA_039737535.1 Lagodon rhomboides | reverse complement strand
ACTGTGATGTGTGACGCTGGTCCACACTGTGATGTGACACTGGTCCACACTGTGATGTGTGACACTGGTCCACACTGTGATGTGACACTGGTCCACACTGTGATGTGACACTGGTCCACACTGTGATGTGTGACACTGGTCCACACTGTGATGTGTGACACTGGTCCACACTGTGATGTGTGACACTGGTCCACACTGTGATGTGACGCTGGTCCACACTGTGATGTGACACTGGTCCACACTGTGATGTGACGCTGGTCCACACTGTGATGTGACGCTGGTCCACACTGATGTGTGACACTGGTCCACACTGTGATGTGTGACACTGGTCCACACTGATGTGTGACACTGGTCCACACTGTGATGTGTGACACTGGTCCACACTGATGTGTGACACTGGTCCACACTGTGATGTGTGACACTGGTCCACACTGATGTGTGACACTGGTCCACACTGATGTGTGACACTGGTCCACACTGTGATGTGTGACACTGGTCCACACTGTGATGTGTGACACTGGTCCACACTGTGATGTGTGACACTGGTCCACACTGTGATGTGTGACACTGGTCCACACTGATGTGTGACACTGGTCCACACTGTGATGTGACACTGGTCCACACTGTGATGTGACACTGGTCCACACTGTGATGTGACACTGGTCCACACTGTGATGTGACGCTGGTCCACACTGTGATGTGACGCTGGTCCACACTGTGATGTGTGACACTGGTCCACACTGATGTGTGACACTGGTCCACACTGTGATGTGTGACACTGGTCCACACTGTGATGTGTGACACTGGTCCACACTGTGATGTGTGACACTGGTCCACACTGATGTGTGACACTGGTCCACACTGTGATGTGACACTGGTCCACACTGATGTGTGACACTGGTCCACACTGTGATGTGACACTGGTCCACACTGTGATGTGTGACACTGGTCCACACTGTGATGTGACGCTGGTCCACACTGATGTGTGACACTGGTCCACACTGTGATGTGTGACACTGGTCCACACTGTGATGTGTGACACTGGTCCACACTGTGATGTGTGACACTGGTCCACACTGTGATGTGTGACACTGGTCCACACTGTGATGTGTGACACTGGTCCACACTGTGATGTGTGACACTGGTCCACACTGTGATGTGTGACACTGGTCCACACTGTGATGTGTGACACTGGTCCACACTGTGATGTGTGACACTGGTCCACACTGTGATGTGTGACACTGGTCCACACTGTGATGTGTGACACTGGTCCACACTGTGATGTGTGACACTGGTCCACACTGATGTGTGACACTGGTCCACACTGTGATGTGTGACACTGGTCCACACTGTGATGTGTGACACTGGTCCACACTGATGTGTGACACTGGTCCACACTGTGATGTGTGACACTGGTCCACACTGTGATGTGTGACACTGGTCCACACTGATGTGTGACACTGGTCCACACTGTGATGTGACACTGGTCCACACTGTGATGTGTGACACTGGTCCACACTGTGATGTGTGACACTGGTCCACACTGTGATGTGTGACACTGGTCCACACTGTGATGTGACACTGGTCCACACTGTGATGTGTGACACTGGTCCACACTGTGATGTGACACTGGTCCACACTGTGATGTGTGACACTGGTCCACACTGTGATGTGTGACACTGGTCCACACTGTGATGTGACACTGGTCCACACTGTGATGTGACACTGGTCCACACTGTGATGTGTGACACTGGTCCACACTGTGATGTGACACTGGTCCACACTGTGATGTGTGACACTGGTCCACACTGTGATGTGTGACACTGGTCCACACTGTGATGTGACACTGGTCCACACTGTGATGTGTGACACTGGTCCACACTGTGATGTGTGACACTGGTCCACACTGTGATGTGACACTGGTCCACACTGTGATGTGTGACACTGGTCCACACTGTGATGTGTGACACTGGTCCACACTGATGTGTGACACTGGTCCACACTGTGATGTGTGACACTGGTCCACACTGTGATGTGTGACACTGGTCCACACTGTGATGTGTGACACTGGTCCACACTGTGATGTGACACTGGTCCACACTGTGATGTGTGACACTGGTCCACACTGTGATGTGTGACACTGGTCCACACTGTGATGTGACACTGGTCCACACTGTGATGTGTGACACTGGTCCACACTGTGATGTGTGACACTGGTCCACACTGTGATGTGACACTGGTCCACACTGTGATGTGACACTGGTCCACACTGTGATGTGTGACACTGGTCCACACTGATGTGTGACACTGGTCCACACTGTGATGTGTGACGCTGGTCCACACTGTGATGTGTGACGCTGGTCCACACTGTGATGTGTGACACTGGTCCACACTGTGATGTGTGACACTGGTCCACACTGATGTGTGACACTGGTCCACACTGTGATGTGTGACACTGGTCCACACTGTGATGTGTGACACTGGTCCACACTGTGATGTGTGACACTGGTCCACACTGTGATGTGTGACACTGGTCCACACTGATGTGTGACACTGGTCCACACTGTGATGTGTGACACTGGTCCACACTGTGATGTGTGACACTGGTCCACACTGTGATGTGTGACACTGGTCCACACTGTGATGTGTGACACTGGTCCACACTGTGATGTGTGACACTGGTCCACACTGATGTGTGACACTGGTCCACACTGTGATGTGTGACACTGGTCCACACTGTGATGTGTGACACTGGTCCACACTGATGTGTGACACTGGTCCACACTGTGATGTGTGACACTGGTCCACACTGTGATGTGTGACACTGGTCCACACTGATGTGTGACACTGGTCCACACTGTGATGTGTGACACTGGTCCACACTGTGATGTGTGACACTGGTCCACACTGTGATGTGTGACACTGGTCCACACTGATGTGTGACACTGGTCCACACTGTGATGTGTGACACTGGTCCACACTGTGATGTGTGACACTGGTCCACACTGATGTGTGACACTGGTCCACACTGATGTGTGACACTGGTCCACACTGATGTGTGACACTGGTCCACACTGTGATGTGACACTGGTCCACACTGTGATGTGTGACACTGGTCCACACTGTGATGTGTGACACTGGTCCACACTGTGATGTGTGACACTGGTCCACACTGATGTGTGACACTGGTCCACACTGTGATGTGTGACACTGGTCCACACTGTGATGTGTGACACTGGTCCACACTGATGTGTGACACTGGTCCACACTGTGATGTGTGACACTGGTCCACACTGTGATGTGACGCTGGTCCACACTGTGATGTGTGACACTGGTCCACACTGTGATGTGTGACACTGGTCCACACTGTGATGTGTGACACTGGTCCACACTGTGATGTGACACTGGTCCACACTGTGATGTGTGACACTGGTCCACACTGATGTGTGACACTGGTCCACACTGTGATGTGACGCTGGTCCACACTGTGATGTGTGACACTGGTCCACACTGTGATGTGACACTGGTCCACACTGTGATGTGTGACACTGGTCCACACTGTGATGTGTGACACTGGTCCACACTGTGATGTGTGACACTGGTCCACACTGTGATGTGACACTGGTCCACACTGATGTGTGACACTGGTCCACACTGATGTGTGACACTGGTCCACACTGTGATGTGTGACACTGGTCCACACTGTGATGTGTGACACTGGTCCACACTGTGATGTGTGACACTGGTCCACACTGTGATGTGTGACACTGGTCCACACTGTGATGTGACACTGGTCCACACTGTGATGTGTGACGCTGGTCCACACTGTGATGTGTGACACTGGTCCACACTGATGTGTGACACTGGTCCACACTGTGATGTGTGACACTGGTCCACACTGTGATGTGTGACACTGGTCCACACTGATGTGTGACACTGGTCCACACTGTGATGTGTGACACTGGTCCACACTGTGATGTGTGACACTGGTCCACACTGTGATGTGTGACACTGGTCCACACTGTGATGTGTGACACTGGTCCACACTGTGATGTGTGACACTGGTCCACACTGTGATGTGTGACACTGGTCCACACTGTGATGTGTGACACTGGTCCACACTGATGTGTGACGCTGGTCCACACTGATGTGTGACACTGGTCCACACTGATGTGTGACACTGGTCCACACTGATGTGTGACGCTGGTCCACACTGTGATGTGTGACACTGGTCCACACTGTGATGTGTGACACTGGTCCACACTGTGATGTGACGCTGGTCCACACTGTGATGTGTGACACTGGTCCACACTGATGTGTGACACTGGTCCACACTGTGATGTGTGACACTGGTCCACACTGTGATGTGACGCTGGTCCACACTGTGATGTGTGACACTGGTCCACACTGTGATGTGTGACACTGGTCCACACTGATGTGTGACGCTGGTCCACACTGTGATGTGACACTGGTCCACACTGTGATGTGTGACACTGGTCCACACTGTGATGTGACGCTGGTCCACACTGTGATGTGACACTGGTCCACACTGATGTGTGACACTGGTCCACACTGTGATGTGACGCTGGTCCACACTGTGATGTGTGACACTGGTCCACACTGATGTGTGACACTGGTCCACACTGATGTGTGACACTGGTCCACACTGTGATGTGTGACACTGGTCCACACTGATGTGTGACACTGGTCCACACTGATGTGTGACACTGGTCCACACTGTGATGTGTCCCACTTGTCTTCATCTGTAGTCACAGACAGCTCCTTCTCCCACTCGCCCCTGAGCCCCGCGCATCCGTAGAAAATCCGTTAAGTCCATGGTAAAATGAGCTCAGAGACACTTTCACTTGTCGATGAAACAGAATTTTCTCAACAACAGATATTTCAGGGGGTGAATAAGGGCTGTGCTGTGACTGATGTAATGCCTTATTAGCAAAAAACAAAAGAAATCTTGTGTTGACAACTTGTAATTGTTAGCAAGCTGTTCAAATGACATAAGCTTATGATCTGAGAGGAGGTCACTGAGGGATTTAATATTCTTATTAGACCATTGTCGGAAACCAGGGTCCGAAGAACCGGGGGGAGAAGCAGGATTATTTATTATTGCGGTGAAAATGGATGTAATGTTTGATCTTCCCTCAAGATGGCGGACAAGCCGCCATGCTTTTACAGCGTTGTCCTGTCCTTTCTGACTGAGGTGTATGAAGGAAACACTGGCTGACTGACGTCTCTGTTCACTTCCTGTCTGTCTGTCCTCTGTGTGTCCGTCCTCAGACCACTCCCCCTCAGTACAACGTCCAGGATGTGAAGGTTCCCACCGCTCTGTTCTCAGGGGGACAAGATACACTGGCGGACCCCAAAGACGTGGCTGTCCTCCTCACTCAGGTGAGTCCTCTGATGGAGCCAGGTGACAGCAGCACCTAGTGGACATACACAGCCCCCAGTTCTGTCTGCGGGCTTCGTCTCAGCCCCCGGTTCCGTCTGCGGGCTTCGTCTCAGCCCCCAGTTCCGTCTGCGGGCTTCGTCTCAGGAAATGCAAATGGACATAGCGTTATTTTTCTTTACCACTTCCTGGTGTGAGACTTCAAAAATGTAGCCAACTGAAATAAAATGCGGAAACAGTTCATGATATTTTAGACTCAGTGTCTCACACGGTGACGTCTGCCTGTCTGTCTCCCCTTCACCTGTCTGTCTGTCTGTCTGTCTGCCTGTCTGTCTGTCTGTCTGTCTGTCTGCCTGTCTGTCTCCCCTTCGTCTGTCTGTCTGCCTGTCTGTCTGTCTGCCTGTCTGTCTCCCCTTCACCTGTCTGTCTGTCTGTCTGTCTGTCTGTCTGTCTGTCTGTCTGTCTGTCTGTCTGTCTGCAGGTGACTAACCTGGTCTTCCATCAGCACATTGAGCACTGGGACCATCTGGATTTTATCTGGGGTCTGGATGCTCCTGACGTGATGTTTCCCTCCATCCTGAAGCTGCTGCAGGACCACTGACCGTGTGTCTGTGTGGAAACATCCAGGAATCTGAAACTGTTTTTTACCTCTTTTATTTTCACTGATTTCTGCCTCATGTTTGTTTTTCTTCATCATCATTCCTTCAGCTTGTACTTGTTTCACTCCTTCTTGTGAAACCTAACCCGCAGCTGGTAGACGATGAAGGAACTGCGCCTGACACACGTCAGCCCTGCTGCCGGCTGCTCATTGGTCAGGAGTTGTTTGAGCAACATTAGCAGCGTGGCTAACAAACACTCATGCTAATGTTCACTTTAGTGGGGCTCCGTTTAGCTCAGCTGGTAGAGCAGCGTCCCTGTACAGAGGCTGAGTCCTCGCTGCAGCGGACCCGGGTTCGAGTCCCGGCCTGGGGCCCTTTGCTGCGTGTCTCTCCCCCTCCTCACCCTCCTCCCTCTCTCATCCTCCTCACCCTCCTCACCCTCCTCCCTCTCTCACCCTCCTCACCCTCCTCCCTCTCTCACCCTCCTCCCTCTCTCATCCTCCTCACCCTCCTCACCCTCCTCCCTCTCTCACCCTCCTCACCCTCCTCCCTCTCTCACCCTCCTCACCCTCCTCTCACCCTCCTCACCCTCCTCCCTCTCTCATCCTGTTTCCTGTCAGGTCTTCAGCTGTTCTATCAATAAAGGCCAAGAAACTACTTTAAAAAAAGAAAATGTTAACTTCATTATGTTAACATGGTCACATTAGCATCACCAACCTTGGTTACGTTTTTAAATAAATACATTTTTTTAGTAAAAATCCTCAAAGTAAAGACCTGTCAATCAGTCTAAGGGCAGCCGCAGCCAATCATGTGGCTTGAATTGTGGTGGGCGGAGTTAAGATAACTGTTTAATCTGCAACATATTTTAATCTGACGCCGTTTCTGTTAAAATGAACCTTGTGTTTAATCAAAATGAATGAAACAAACATTGTGAAGTGTTTTTATTAATAATCACATTTATTTTGTGCTGAAATACAGAAAAGCTTAATTTGAAATGTTTCATCTGATTCCTGTTATTGCTTCAATTATCTACAGACTGAACAAACATCAAACCTGTTTTCTTCTTTTCTTTTTGTTTCTGTTACACTTGAAGCTGTTCAACAGGTTTCATGTATTTCTTGCAGTTTTATGGTTAAATGCTGTAATTGTGAATAATTTTAGATGTAAAATGTAAACGAGTTGAAAAAACCCCATCCTGTAACATGAAGACGTGTTTACAGACAAACTCTTCTCACATCGTCTCTGTCCTGAAAACTTGGTCGAAGTGAGTGAAAATACAGTTTTTAAGACATTTCATCCTGTTTGTTTGATATTTATTTTTATTCTAGCGTTGCAGCAGCTAAATGATATTTTAAACTAGATTTAGTTAAAAGGAGGTCTTTCAGGGAAATTCTAATAAAATCAACTAAAGTCTAAAATATCTCTGCTAGTAAAGACCTGTGAACATCCGTATGTCAACAAGTTTGGTTTCTGTCTAACCCTGCACATACAAAGAAATCAGTGTTTCAGAGTGAGTAATATTCATACAGTATATAATGAGGGGGAAATATGTGACGATGCTAAGCTAACTGACGTTTACTCATTTAGAACAGTGTTATTTTAATTTAGTCAAATATTGATTTAAATCTTCCAGATTGAGTTTCAGCTCATGCATGTCAACTGTTCTCCATATTACCTTTAAATCTAAACAGGTCGCATGTTAGCATGCTAACGTTAGCTTGGTCAGTTAGCTACACAACAATTCCACCTGCAGTTAGTGGCTGTAAATGTTCAGACAACTGATCAACAACCTGTTTTAATATAGTGATGAGGAAACAAAACTTGATGAACACTGATGTTAGCATGAGGCTAAGTTAGCATGAAGCTAATTTTGTAGTCATGAGCTGCTGCTGCAGAAGACTTTGAACTTTCCAGAGTTTTGAGTTCAGGGAAATTTAGAACTGACGAAATAACAAAGTTAATATTTGTTTAAAGGTGCAATTTGTGGGAATCCTTTTTGAAAAGATTTAAAAATCAACTAAAATTAACAGAATGTGAAGAAGATGGTTTGAAGTTATAATGGCTGTGTATTGTGTTGCAGAGATATCTACTGAAGTTAGCATGCCAACCAGCTAGCCCCAAGCATAAAAACCTCTTTTTTCCAAGCACTCCAAAGCTCCTGTGCTAGCAGCGAGAACACCAACACTCCCCCGGTACTCTGTTATCTGAGCTAACACGCTAACAGTAGCTACAGTCATGGAAGCATTAAAGGAATACAGTTAGCAGGAGTTAGCAGTTAAACTGGTGATATGCTGCCCCTCTTTGATGGGAGCATGAATGCCACAGGTGGCTGATTCTCACATATTGCACCTTTAATGATTTACTGTGGAAACAGATTGAGATTTGCCTTTACTGACAGATTTTTACACTCATAAGAACATGAGACTCAGCTCCTGAAGTGATGTCTGTCTTTCTGTCCTGCTGTCTGTCAGTGTGCCTTCTTCAGCATGTTGACAATCTTGGTGAACTTTAGTCGTGTGGCGATGTCCAGCGGCGTTTCTCCGTCCTGTAGAGGAAGAGGACGTCTGATTTCAGCCTGATGAAGTGAGACCTTGTTGTTGTGATGCGTTTGTGTACGTACGTTATTTTGGATGTCTGTGTTGGCGTTTCTTTCCAGCAGCAGAGGAACCAGACGATGACTTTTCCTCTGACACACGTAATGAAGAGCTGTGTTCCCCTTCTGCACACAAAACACAACGTCCAAAAGTGCTGGCATCAAAATTTTGAAAGACTTATTTGAAGGGGACAGAATGATGTCATTTGGCCAATTAAGATTGAAATACAACCTATCACACACACATTATTTTTCCAATAAGGCTAACAATACAATTATGCAAACATGGGCTCAGGACCTTGGGGTGGTAATAGATGGCGCTATGGAGGTGGACATATGGGAGCATGCTAACAGATCCATATGTAATAGAGCAAAGGAATCACAATTTACAATTACTGCATCGCCTTCAGATATCACCTGAGCTCAGACATAAGATATCTGAGTACTTCTACCCTATATGACCCCTGTACTGTCAGCAGGTCAGGTTCAGGTGTGTCCTGTGTCACGGTGTGTTCTATCTGAACTGGGAGGTTCTGGTCGGTACGTTTACCTGGAACGTCACTGAAGTCAGACACACCTCACAAACATCGACCACCAACAGGAAGTGGTTTTCTGACTTCTTGTACTCGAACACGGTCAGATCCATATGACATCATTCCAGCTCCCACTTCTGACTGCTAAGCTAAATGGAATGCACCTTAAAGGTAGTGATGATAAAACTACGCTATTTCAACGCTGACGTTAGCGTGAAGCTAAGTTAGCATGAGCCTAAATTAGCATGAAGCTAAGTTAACATGAGGCTAAGTTAACACGAAGCTAAGTTAACATGAAGCTAAGTTTGAGGCGAGCTATCTTAAGACTCACGTAGTCGACAGCATCGACGTTGACGTTGCTGCTCAGCACCTCCTTCATCAGAGCCTCGTGCTGCCTCTTCTTCTGTAGCTACACACACACACACACACACACATTAGTTTGTCTTTATTTTCATCATAGCTTCTGTTCATTTATAAAGAACGTGACGATTGTAAAGTCGACAGGAAGTGATGATAACGTGAGGCGTGTGCTGATTGTAAAGTCGACAGGAAGTGATGATAACGTGAGGCGTATGCTGACTGTAAAGACGACAGGAAGTGATAATAACGTGAGGCGTGTGCTGACTGTAAAGTCGACAGGAAGTGATGATAACGTGAGGCGTGTGCTGACTGTAAAGTCGACAGGAAGTGATGATAACGTGAGGCGTGTGCTGACTGTAAAGTCGACAGGAAGTGATGATAACGTGAGGCGTGTGCTGACTGTAAAGTCGACAGGAAGTGATGATAACGTGAGGCGTGTGCTGACTGTAAAGTCGACAGGAAGTGATGATAACGTGAGGCGTGTGCTGACTGTAAAGTCGACAGGAAGTGATGATAACGTGAGGCGTGTGCTGACTGTAAAGTCGACAGGAAGTGATGATAACGTGAGGCGTGTGCTGACTGTAAAGTCGACAGGAAGTGACGATAACGTGAGGCGTGTGCTGATTGTAAAGTCGACAGGAAGTGATGATAACGTGAGGCGTATGCTGACTGTAAAGACGACAGGAAGTGATAATAACGTGAGGCGTGTGCTGACTGTAAAGTCGACAGGAAGTGATGATAACGTGAGGCGTGTGCTGACTGTAAAGTCGACAGGAAGTGATGATAACGTGAGGCGTGTGCTGACTGTAAAGTCGACAGGAAGTGATGATAACGTGAGGCGTGTGCTGACTGTAAAGTCGACAGGAAGTGATGATAACGTGAGGCGTGTGCTGACTGTAAAGTCGACAGGAAGTGATGATAACGTGAGGCGTGTGCTGACTGTAAAGTCGACAGGAAGTGACGATAACGTGAGGCGTGTGCTGACTGTAAAGTCGACAGGAAGTGACGATAACGTGAGGCGTGTGCTGACTGTAAAGTCGACAGGAAGTGACGATTACGTGAGGCGTGTGCTGATTGTAAAGTCGACAGGAAGTGATAATAACGTGAGGCGTGTGCTGATTGTAAAGTCGACAGGAAGTGACGATAACGTGAGGCGTGTGCTGACTGTAAAGTCGACAGGAAGTGACGATAACGTGAGGCGTGTGCTGACTGTAAAGTCGACAGGAAGTGACGATAACGTGAGGCGTGTGCTGACTGTAAAGTCGACAGGAAGTGACGATAACGTGAGGCGTGTGCTGACTGTAAAGTCGACAGGAAGTGACGATAACGTGAGGCGTGTGCTGACTGTAAAGTCGACAGGAAGTGACGATAACGTGAGGCGTGTGCTGACTGTAAAGTCGACAGGAAGTGACGATAACGTGAGGCGTGTGCTGACTGTAAAGTCGACAGGAAGTGATGATAACGTGAGGCGTGTGCTGACTGTAAAGTCGACAGGAAGTGACGATAACGTGAGGCGTGTGCTGACTGTAAAGTCGACAGGAAGTGACGATAACGTGAGGCGTGTGCTGACTGACCATGAGGAAGTACCCAAGCAGCAGGATGGGCATCAGGATGGAGATCATGAGATAATCAAGCAGAGACAGCGTCCTCCTGGACACGTAGTGAAGACATGTCCTCTGTTTCTGATCACACAAACACACACAAACACATTAATGACTGCAGGTGAGACAGGAGCATGATGACATCACACATCTGGACAAGCACCTTATTGGTCAGCTGGACGTCAGCCCTGTTCTCCAGCAGGTACTGCACCACCCTCAATTTACCATGGCGACAGGCTGCGATGAGGGGCGTGTCTCCGTTGTGCTCCTCCTGAACGTTCAGCTGAGTCGGGTCTTTACTGAGGAGGTGATACAGCTGATGGACGTCTCCTTCATAAGCTGCCTGACAGGAGGGCTGAGGAGGAGGCGAAGTGGGAGAGAGGAGGAGGAGAGAAAGGAGTAGGAGGAGGAGAAGTGGGAGAGAGAGGAGGAGGAGAAGAAGAGGAGAGAGGAGGGAGAGGGGAGGAGGAGGAGGAGAAACGAGAGAGAGGGGGAGGAGGAGGAAAGAGGGAGAGAGGAGGAGGAGGAGAGAGGAGGAAGAGGAGAGAAAGGAGTAGGAGGAGGAGATGGAGAGAGGAGGAGGAGGAGAAGTGGGAGAGAGGAGGAGGAGGAGAAGTGGGAGAGAGGAGGAGGAGGGAGAGAGGAGGAGGAGAAGAAGAGAAGAGAGGAGGGAGAGGGGAGGAGGAGGAGAAACGGGAGAGAGGAGGAGGAAGAGGAGAAGATGGGGGAGGAGAAGGAGGAGACGATGGAGAGAGGAGGAGGAGAAGAGGGAGAGAGGAGGAGGAGAAGAGGGAGAGGGGAGGAGGAGAAGAAACGGGAGAGAGGAGGAGGAGGAGGAGAAGAATATGGAGAGAGGAGGAAGAGGAGAGAAAGGAGGAGGAGGAGAGGGAGAGAGGAGGAAGAGGAGGAGAGAGGGAGAGGAGGAGGAGGAGAGGAGGAGGAGGAAGAGGAGGAGGAGGAGAAGAGGGAGAGAGGAGGAGGAGGAGAGAGGAGGAGGAGAAGAGGGAGAGAGGAGGAGGAGAGAGAGGAGGAGGAGGAGAAGAGGGAGAGAGGAGGAGGAGGAGAAGAGGGAGAGAGAGAGGAGGAGCAGGAGGAGGAAGAGGAGGAGAGAGGAGGAGGAGAAGAGGGAGAGAGAGAGGAGAGAGGAGGAGAGAGGAGGAGGAGGAGGAGAGAGGAGAGAGGAGGAGGAGAGAGGGAGAGAGGAGGAGGAGGAGGAGAGAAGAGGAGGAGGAGGAGAAGAGGGAGAGAGAGAGGAGGAGGAGGAGGAGGAAGAGAGAGAGGAGGAGGAAAAGAGGGAGAGAGGAGGAGGAGGAGGAGGAGAAGATGGAGAGAGGAGGAAGAGGAGAGAAACGGGAGAGAGGAGGAGGAGGAGAAGAGGGAGAGAGGAGGAGGAGAGAAAGGAGGAGGAGGAGAAGAGGGAGAGAGGAGGAAGAGGAGAGAAAGGAGGTGGAGGAGAAGAGGGAGAGAGGAGGAAGAGGAGAGAAAGGAGGTGGAGGAGAGAAAGGAGGAGGAGGAGAGGGAGAGAGGAGGAGAGGGAGAGAAAGAAGGAGGAGGAGAGGGAGAGAAAGAAAGAGGAGGAAGAGGAGAGAAAGGAGGAGGAGGAGAGGGAGAGAAAGAAAGAGGAGGAAGAGGAGAGAAAGGAGGAGGAGGAGAGGGAGAGAAAGAAAGAGGAGGAGAGGGAGAGAAAGGAGGAGGAGGAGGAGGGAGAGAGGAGGAGGAGGAGTTGCGTCAAGTTGTTAGTCAGCCGTCAGCCTCAGACTGTCTCCACGGTTACCGTGTTGATCAGCTGATAGAACCGGTCGGTTCAGTTTCTATCAGGAGAACCATCAGGAACACTTTACACACACACACACCTGTTGTGAACTGGCACAATCCAAATAAAGATTGATTGACTGATTGATCGATTGATTGATTGATTGATTAACATTCATCTTCACTCAGTGTGGATGTCTTAGGAAGTCCACTTCCTGTTGAGTTCTCTGACATATTTCACATTCTGATCCTTTTTCTCTCCACATGGTTCTGATCGTCTCCAGATGAGACTGAAGCTGCAGATCCTGATCACAGACTCTGATCACAGACCCTGATCACAGACTCTGATCACAGACACAGACCCTGATCACAGACTCTGATCACAGACCCTGATCACAGACTCTGATCACAGACTCTGATCACAGACTCTGATCACAGACCCTGATCACAGACCCTGATCACAGACTCTGATCACAGACTCTGATCACAGACCCTGATCACAGACCCTGATCACAGACACAGACCCTGATCACAGACCCTGATCACAGACTCTGATCACAGACTCTGATCACAGACCCTGATCACAGACTCTGATCACAGACCCTGATCACAGACCCTGATCACAGACACAGACCCTGATCACAGACACAGACCCTGATCACAGACCCTGATCACAGACTCTGATCACAGACTCGCTCTGAGCAGCTCCTGTCTGCAGTGAACTCATGAATGTAATCGATTACTTTGAAACAACAGGATTCTTCAGGCTACTTGAAGACTTTTACTCGAGTACTAATCACACGGTGACTTGTATGTTTTCTGTGTATGAGTCTCAGGTGAAGATCCGTTTGGGGGTAAAACGGATCTTCACCTGCGAGCTGATCAGCCACACAAACCGGAAGTGATAATCGATGAAATGAAAATCAATAAAATCATGTGATCAATGATGAGGATGATTGATAAAGATTAACGAGAGAAAACAGACAGTTTGTCTTCTTACCTCCGAGTAAACCAGCCCCATGTCCGCCGGTACGACACACCTGGACACGTCAAGTGACACACACACCGTCTGCAGTAGCACTTCCGCTCACACGTTTCAAAATAAGATTCACTTTCACACCCGACTCTTATTTTCACAAATGAAGTGATGTGACGCGTGTTGTCACAGAGTTTCTAAAATACAATAAACACGTTTTAAATGTGAAATTTTAAACAAAAACCTGTTTCCCTGCAAACTCACACTCATTACAAACAATAAAACAAACATCATAAATCAATAACGTAAAAACAAACGGAATCTCTCTTCAGGACATTTGTTAGTGATATATATTCTTTCAACCGGACAGACACGCTGTCCGGTTGAAAGAATATATATCACTGAGATTTATTCAATTATAAACTTACATATAAAGTTCCTTTTTCTTAATGTTTGAATTTGGAACCAGAATCAAAGTTGTTCCTTCTGAAATAATTCAACTTTTGATTTTTTTATTCCAAGTTTAATTATAATTTCATTTTTGTAAAAAAGAAAACAAATAAAGGTAAATTATTTTTATTAAATTCGTTATAAACAAACTGTTATTTATAATGAATAGTGGTGGTAAAAAGTATTTTACTTCAGTAAGAGTAGAAAAACTACAGTGTAGAAAAACTACAGTGGAGAAATACTGTGACTGTAAATAAAGTACAGCGTTAAGACGTTGTGAAAGTCCTCCTGATGCAGAATAACAGACATGATGTTCAAAGATAATAAACAAACAGTTCATTAATGTTGGTGTAAAAATAAAAACATCAACGTGTCTCAGCTGTGAACTGACTTTATAAATATGATCGATCATGTTCAGAAAAGAGACTGCAACACGTTAATCATTGGAATCTGTGCTTTTATTGTGTAGCAGGTGTTTCCGGTACATGTCTCGCTGAGTGTAGCTTCACAGATTATGGTCCGTGTAGAAACACCTGCACAGAGACAAGAAATCTGTCACAGTCGGTTGACTCTCATGTTTCAGAATGTTTCTGATCAATCGGCTGATCCATAAATCAGCAACCGATTAATCGATCTATTGATCTTTGAATCTGGCGACTTTTAATAAAAACGTTGCTCTGAGACAAGTTGACACAAGCTGCAGAGAACAGGAAGTGCGTCACAGCTGAAATCAGCCTGAAGCAAAAACTGCAAAGAAGAAAAAAACAAGTTGGAACAAAAACATGAAGCTGAGATGAGACAGAATAAAACTAAACTACATGATCCATACAGCTGATCCATACAGCTGATCCATACAGCTGATCCATACAGCTGATCTATACAGCTGATCTATACAGCTGATCCATACAGCTGATCCATACAGCTGATCCATACAGCTGATCTATACAGCTGATCCATACAGCTGATCCATACAGCTGATCTATACAGCTGATCCATACAGCTGATCCATACAGCTGATCTATACAGCTGATCCATACAGCTGATCCATACAGCTGATCCATACAGCTGATCCATACAGCTGATCTATACAGCTGATCTATACAGCTGAGTTACAGAGAGTGTGGAGGCTGTGATGGTGGTCAGAGTCCAGCAGAGGGAGACAGAGGACAGCAGAGGACAGCAGAGGACAGCAGAGGACAGCAGAGGGGGACAGAGGACAGCAGAGGACAGCAGAGGGGACAGAGGACAGCAGAGGGGGCAGAGGACAGCAGAGGACAGCAGAGGGGGACAGAGGACAGCAGAGGACAGCAGAGGGGACAGAGGACAGCAGAGGGGGCAGAGGACAGCAGAGGGGGCAGAGGACAGCAGAGGGGGCAGAGGGGACAGAGGACAGCAGAGGGGGCAGACGACAGCAGAGGGGGCAGAGGGGACAGAGGACAGCAGAGGGGACAGAGGACAGCAGAGGGGGCAGAGGACAGCAGAGGGGGCAGAGGGGACAGAGGACAGCAGAGGGGACAGAGGACAGCAGAGGACAGCAGAGGGGACAGAGGACAGCAGAGGGGGCAGAGGACAGCAGAGGGGGCAGAGGACAGCAGAGGACAGCAGAGGACAGCAGAGGACAGCAGAGGGGGCAGAGGACAGCAGAGGGGACAGAGGACAGCAGAGGACAGCAGAGGACAGCAGAGGGGGACAGAGGACAGCAGAGGGGACAGAGGACAGCAGAGGGGGACAGAGGACAGCAGAGGACAGCAGAGGGGACAGAGGACAGCAGAGGGGGCAGAGGACAGCAGAGGGGGCAGAGGACAGCAGAGGGGGCAGAGGGGACAGAGGACAGCAGAGGGGGCAGAGGACAGCAGAGGGGGCAGAGGGGACAGAGGACAGCAGAGGGGACAGAGGACAGCAGAGGGGGCAGAGGACAGCAGAGGGGGCAGAGGGGACAGAGGACAGCAGAGGGGACAGAGGACAGCAGAGGACAGCAGAGGGGACAGAGGACAGCAGAGGGGGCAGAGGACAGCAGAGGGGGCAGAGGGGACAGAGGACAGCAGAGGGGACAGAGGACAGCAGAGGGGGCAGAGGACAGCAGAGGGGGCAGAGGGGACAGAGGACAGCAGAGGGGGCAGAGGACAGCAGAGGGGAGCAGAGGGGACAGAGGACAGCAGAGGGGACAGAGGACAGCAGAGGGGGCAGAGGACAGCAGAGGGGGCAGAGGGGACAGAGGACAGCAGAGGGGACAGAGGACAGCAGAGGACAGCAGAGGGGACAGAGGACAGCAGAGGGGGCAGAGGACAGCAGAGGGGGCAGAGGGGACAGAGGACAGCAGAGGGGACAGAGGACAGCAGAGGGGACAGAGGACAGCAGAGGGGGCAGAGGGGACAGAGGACAGCAGAGGGGACAGAGGACAGCAGAGGGGACAGAGGACAGCAGAGGACAGCAGAGGGGACAGAGGACAGCAGAGGGGACAGAGGACAGCAGAGGGGGACAGAGGACAGCAGAGGACAGCAGAGGACAGCAGAGGACAGCAGAGGGGACAGAGGACAGCAGAGGGGACAGAGGACAGCAGAGGACAGCAGAGGGGGACAGAGGACAGCAGAGGACAGCAGAGGGAGCAGAGGACAGCAGAGGGGACAGAGGACAGCAGAGGGAGACAGAGGACAGCAGAGGACAGCAGAGGGGGCAGAGGACAGCAGAGGGGACAGAGGACAGCAGAGGACAGCAGAGGGGGACAGAGGACAGCAGAGGACAGCAGAGGGAGCAGAGGACAGCAGAGGGGACAGAGGACAGCAGAGGGAGCAGAGGACAGCAGAGGGGGACAGAGGACAGCAGAGGACAGCAGAGGGGACAGAGGACAGCAGAGGGGACAGAGGACAGCAGAGGACAGCAGAGGGGGACAGAGGACAGCAGAGGGGACAGAGGACAGCAGAGGACAGCAGAGGGGACAGAGGACAGCAGAGGACAGCAGAGGGGGCAGAGGACAGCAGAGGACAGCAGAGGACAGCAGAGGGAGACAGAGGACAGCAGAGGACAGCAGAGGGGGCAGAGGACAGCAGAGGACAGCAGAGGGAGACAGAGGACAGCAGAGGACAGCAGAGGGGGACAGAGGACAGCAGAGGGGACAGAGGACAGCAGAGGGGGACAGAGGACAGCAGAGGGGACAGAGGACAGCAGAGGGGGACAGAGGACAGCAGAGGACAGCAGAGGGAGACAGAGGACAGCAGAGGGGGACAGAGGACAGCAGAGGACAGCAGAGGGGACAGAGGACAGCAGAGGGGGACAGAGGACAGCAGAGGGGACAGAGGACAGCAGAGGGGACAGAGGACAGCAGAGGGAGACAGAGGACAGCAGAGGACAGCAGAGGACAGCAGAGGGAGACAGAGGACAGCAGAGGGAGACAGAGGACAGCAGAGGACAGCAGAGGGGACAGAGGACAGCAGAGGGAGACAGAGGACAGCAGAGGACAGCAGAGGGGACAGAGGACAGCAGAGGGGACAGAGGACAGCAGAGGACAGCAGAGGGGGACAGAGGACAGCAGAGGGGACAGAGGACAGCAGAGGGGACAGAGGACAGCAGAGGACAGCAGAGGGGACAGAGGACAGCAGAGGGCAGCAGCAGAGGACAGCAGAGGGGGACAGAGGACAGCAGAGGACAGCAGAGGACAGCAGAGGGGACAGAGGACAGCAGAGGGGACAGAGGACAGCAGAGGGGACAGAGGACAGCAGAGGACAGCAGAGGGGGACAGAGGACAGCAGAGGACAGCAGAGGGGGACAGAGGACAGCAGAGGACAGCAGAGGGGACAGAGGACAGCAGAGGACAGCAGAGGGGACAGAGGACAGCAGAGGACAGCAGAGGGGGACAGAGGACAGCAGAGGGGACAGAGGACAGCAGAGGGGGACAGAGGACAGCAGAGGACAGCAGAGGGGACAGAGGACAGCAGAGGACAGCAGAGGACAGCAGAGGGGGACAGAGGACAGCAGAGGGGACAGAGGACAGCAGAGGGAGACAGAGGACAGCAGAGGACAGCAGAGGACAGCAGAGGGGGACAGAGGACAGCAGAGGGGGACAGCAGAGGACAGCAGAGGGGACAGAGGACAGGGTCCAACCAGCAGGACCACCTTGAGACTCTTGAGTCTCACTTGAGTAAAAGTGTCTGATATTAAAACTTCGGTATCAGAAGTTCCAGTAAACGTAGCTGTTAGATTCTGAGAGAGAGACTTTGGCTCTGGTGCAGCAGGTAATCTGTAATCAGGTAATCTGTAATCATGTAATCTGTAATCATGTAATCTGTAATCATGTATCTGTAATCATGTAATCTGTAATCAGGTAATCTGTAATCAGGTAATCTGTAATCAGGTAATCTGTAATCATGTATCTGTAATCATGTAATCTGTAATCAGGTAATCTGTAATCATGTAATCTGTAATCATGTATCTGTAATCATGTATCTGTAATCATGTAATCTGTAATCAGGTAATCTGTAATCAGGTAATCTGTAATCATGTAATCTGTAATCAGGTAATCTGTAATCATGTAATCTGTAATCATGTAATCTGTAATCAGGTAATCTGTAATCAGGTAATCTGTAATCATGTAATCTGTAATCATGTAATCTGTAATCAGGTAATCTGTAATCAGGTAATCTGTAATCAGGTAATCTGTAATCATGTAATCTGTAATCATGTATCTGTAATCATGTAATCTGTAATCATGTAATCTGTAATCATGTATCTGTAATCATGTAATATGTAATCATGTAATCTGTAATCAGGTAATCTGTAATCATGTAATCTGTAGTCATGTAATCTGTAATCATGTAATATGTAATCAGGTAATCTGTAATCATGTAATCTGTAATCAGGTAATCTGTAATCAGGTAATCTGTAATCATGTAATCTGTAATCAGGTAATCTGTAATCAGGTAATCTGTAATCATGTAATCTGTAATCATGTAATCTGTAATCAGGTAATCTGTAATCAGGTAATCTGTAATCAGGTAATCTGTAATCAGGTAATCTGTAATCAGGTAATCTGTAATCATGTAATCTGTAATCATGTATCTGTAATCATGTAATCTGTAATCATGTAATCTGTAATCATGTAATCTGTAATCATGTAATCTGTAATCATGTAATCTGTAATCAGGTAATCTGTAATCATGTAATCTGTAATCATGTAATCTGTAAAGTAACTAGATACTCGAGTAATCAGATCAATGCAGAGGAAGCGTAAAGTACTTGAGTCAGTTACTTAGTGACCGTCATCACTGCTGTTCCTCATGTGAAATCCAACATGGCCGCCTGCAGCTGGATCAGTTTGGTGTCAGGAAAACGTGTCAGAGTGAGACAACTTTCTGATTTGCTGCTCTCAGTGGGGCGCATGCGCGGAGATAACAGCCAGCTGTGTGAAACCGGAAGGCGTGAGTGAGTCGTCTTTGCTCGGAGACGATCTTTGAGCCCCTCCATCGCTGTCATCATCAGTCGGTGTGAAGCAGCAGCCGGAGCTTTCAGCCATTTTCTTACCTGCTTCCTCCTGCTCATGTAACCCGGGACCGAGTCCGGGTCCAGATCCAGATCCTCACCCGGGTCACTGTCTCTATGGGCAGCGCGAGACCCAGTGATGCCGACAGGTTGTGGACGTCAGACTGACATCAGACTACAGGTACATTTACTGTCTGTGTCCTCCTTTCTGTCCCCGTCTTCATCTGTCTCTGCTGTCTGACAGTGTGTGTGTGTGTGTGTGTGTGTGTGTGTGTGTGTGTGTGTGTGTGTGTGTGTGAACAGAAACCAGTAGAAACCAGTAGAGTGAGTGTGCGCTGATTTCCGGTGTCAGCTCAGTCTCAGCTGAGATGTTTTCATGTTTAAAGTGAAGTTAAAGGAGCAGTCCCACATTCAGCATGAAATAACTTTAACACATGAACCTGAGAGTCAACAGGCCGCAGCTGATTTCATGTCCTGTCTGAACTCATTTCTCACACGTGTCACAGTTTGAATGGATAAACAGATGAATATTAAATGTGTCTGCTGAGCAGCTGATTACATGACGTCATGCTGTGAAGCTGAGGAGGTTCATCCTTCATTCATCACTCAGCTCAGCTGACAGAACAAAAACACCAGCTGATCGACTAAATATGAAGCCAAAGTGCTTCAGTCACTGAGCAGGAGCAGGACCTCCACCCTCTGCACAGGTGGAGGCGACTGTCATCCACCATTAATACAGAAGAAGAATCACCTGTGACATCATCAGCCAATGACTCTCAGCTGATCAACACTTATTGGCTGAAAAGAAGGATTGTTATTGGATCTTTCAGCGCGGCAGCAGCGCGGCGGGCACGCGGGAGGCACGAGGCCTCAACGCGCGGCAACAGGTGGATGCTTGTGGAGTGTGTTCAGAATAACTGCTCCAGGACGCGTCCGCGCGGCCAACAGCTGATGGCCCAGTGAGGCTCTCTGTTTTGGTCAGGCTGCAGGTGTTTTCCTTCAGGTAACACCTGGTGATCTGATCTGACACGCGCTGCCGGCTGGTGCGCCGTGTGTAAAGTTGTTTGGCGCGTGCCGGTTCCTCCGTCTTCTGGTTGACTGTGGCGGTCAACATCTGTTTGCTCGTTCATGAGAAGTGGTCGAGTCGAAGGGACAGGACGCGGCTGAACAGCTGACTGAACAGCTGACTGAACAGCTGACTGAACAGCTGACTGAACAGCTGACTGAACAGCTGACTGAACAGCTGGCTGAACAGCTGACTTGTTGTGTTGTGGAGGTTTGTTCAGTGTGAAGTGTCAGCTTCAGTTTGTGGCTGAATGTCTCCACTCTGATGTGAGGAGTGTTCGGTTGTGTTGCAGCGCTTCATAAATGCTCCTCCTGCTCGTATCGTCGCCATCATTCAGGAGAAAAGTGTCAGCTGCTGTCAGCAGGTTGTCCTGCTGCTCCATGAGGGAACTTTACAGACGGACCTCATGTGGCGCTGCTGCAGCGGACCACCGGTTCGTTCAAGACTCCAAAACATGAGTTCACTTTGAGAAGAGTCCGAAGTGTAACTCCTGTCAGGAGGCGGCTCACTGAAGGCTGACGGTCGCTGCTGATCCAGGGACTGTCTCCAGTCTCCTCCTGTCTCCAGTCTCCTCCTGTCTCCAGTCTCCTCCTGTCTCCAGTCTCCTCCTGTCTCCAGACACCTCCTGTCTCCAGTCTCCTCCTGTCTCCAGTCTCCTCCTGTCTCCAGACACCTCCTGTCTCCAGTCTCCTCCTGTCTCCAGTCTCCTCCTGTCTCCAGTCTCCTCCTGTCTCCAGTCTCCTCCTGTCTCCAGACACCTCCTGTCTCCAGTCTCCTCCTGTCTCCTGCAGCTGCTGCAGCTGCAGCTCCTGACTGCGTCTCGGAGTTGTCTCCGGCAGGTGTGGTTCTGGTGTTCGGGCTGTGGAGGTCCTGTTCAGTAGAGATGGGTTTGTTGTCTGGTAGGCACGGCACGGCACGGCACGGCACGGCACGGCACGGCACGGCACGGCACGGCACGGCACGGCACGGCACGGCACGGCACGGCACGGCACGGCACGGCACGGCACCGCACGGCACGGCACGGCACGGCACGGCACGGCACGGCACGGCACGGCACGGCACGGCACGGCTGCCTTTGACTCTTATCTAACTTATCTACACACTGACACTGCTGAGGTTGTCCTCAGTCAATCAATAGGCTACATAATCAATAAAGTATAAATCTATAGATAATCCATTAAGTATTAATATAACAACAAATACATCAATAAAGTACAAATCAATCGATTTCACTTGATGGTGAAGCCTCCACTCATGGTGAGACACAGCGCGGCGGCAGCGCGGCGGCAGCACGGCGGCAGCGCGGCGGCGGCGCGGCGGCAGCGCGCGGCGGCAGCAACAAGCTGATGAGACGCGGCGGCGGCGGTTGGCTGGTGTCCCGGATGTTCAGCTTGTGGCGGCTGGTAGTTGGTGTCTGACTGGATGAGCTGCTGGCTGTGATGAGGTCATCTTTGAAACTGAATGTGGTGCAGCAGGATGTTTGAGTGACAGGTGAACACACCTGCAGCAGCTCAGGTAACAGCTTGTCACACCTGTTCACTTGCTCATCAGTAACACACACACACACACACACACACACACACACACACACACACACACACACACACACACACACACAGCTTCAACAGGAAGTGACTCAAATGTTTATTTAAGAACCAAGCAGCTGTTTGACCCGACCGGCCCTGAACGCCTCACAGAGAGAACAAGTCACTGGCTGCGTTCGTGATCGCATGCATCTGCGCCTGTATGCACGAGACTTGAGAGGATCCGCCGGAACTCGTCATAAACACGTCAAGTTCCCACCACCTCAAGTCGGACACAGGTGCACTTCACGGACTTTGCACAAAGAATATGTCCAACCCACTACACTGACGCCAGAGACGTTACCGACTGGTGTGTAGATAGATAAGTAATCACAATGGAAGTCAACCAAGGGATTTTGTTTGCCAGCTGTAGTTTCATTGAAAACAGTCTGAAGTCTTTCCCTCATAACAAACTGGGTGACGAAGTGAAAGTTCACGAAGTGGTGTAATGTTATGAAGCATAGTTTGGGAGAGGGCACGCCTCTTTGGAAGGAGGTATTTCATTTCTCACGGGGGAAATTCCACGAGGTAATTCTAACCAACTGGGGCAACGTTGAGGGGAGGGTCTTCTGTCCGCACTTATTTAAAACCATCTGCACAGAAAAGCAAACGGAGGGAGGAACCCTGGAGATCCCGCGAGATTTTAAAGACATGTGACATGTCGCAAAGGGAAGTTGTCACCAGCATCTCTGACGTTTTTAATCCCAGAATGCACGGTGATGCAGGCAAATGCATGCGCATGCTTGATTGGAAACGCGCCTCCTGTGTTGTTCACTCTGCTGACCAATCAGAGAGTGAGGAGAGTGTGATGTCAGACTGTCAGACAGGTGTGGAGGAGGTTTTGGACTCTGTCAGCATCCCTCTTCTTCTTCTATCACTTTATTTCATAACTATGGTGATTCTGAAACTGATCAACAGTTTCAGTCGTTTTATATGAAAATATCTAAATTAAACTCCGACTAGATGAAAATTAAATCTTATAAAGTTTTCACATCGAGACTTAAAAACAGTTTTCTGTTGTTTTCTGAACAAAATGATCACCGTCAGTCAGATGGTCCGCAATTCTTCTTCTGGTGTTTTTGTCTGTTATCAAACATGCTTCCTGCTGGAGTGGAGCTGATTTACATGTAGACTCACATCTGACGGTTCTGATCAGTAATCAATCATGTCTGATGGTTCTGATCACTAATCAATCACGGTTTCACGTCCGACGGTTCTGATCAGTAATCAATCATGGCATCACGTCTGATGGTTCTGATTAGTAATCAATCATGTCTGATGGTTCTGATCAGTAATCCATCACGGCACAACATCTGATGGTTCTGATCAGTAATCAATCACGGCATCACGTCTGATGGTTCTGATCAATAATCAATCATGGCACAATATCTGATGGTTTTGATCGATAATCAATCACGGCACAACGTCTGACGGGTCTGATCAGTAATCAATCACGGCATCACGTCTGACAGTTCTGATTAGTAATCAATCCCGGCACAAAGTCTGATGGTTCTGATCAGTAATCAATCACAGCACAACGTCTGATGGGTCTGATCAATAATCAATCACGGCATCACATCTGACGGGTCTGATCAGTTATCAATCACGGCACAACGTCTGACGGGTCTGATCAGTAATCAATCACGGCATCACGTCTGACGGGTCTGATCAGTAATCAATCACGTCATCACATCTGACGGGTCTGATCAGTAATCAATCACGGCACAACGTCTGATGGTTCTGATCAGTAATCAATCACGTCATCACATCTGACGGGTCTGATCAGTAATCAATCACGGCATCACATCTGACGGGTCTGATCAGTTATCAATCACGTCATCACGTCTGACGGTTCTGATCAGTAATCAATCACGTCATCACGTCTGACGGGTCTGATCAGTAATCAATCACGTCATCACGTCTGACGGGTCTGATCAGTAATCAATCACGGCATCACATCTGACGGGTCTGATCAGTTATCAATCACGGCATCACATCTGACGGGTCTGATCAGTTATCAATCACGGCATCACGTCTGACGGGTCTGATCAGTAATCAATTACAGCATCACATCTGACGGGTCTGATCAGTAATCAATCACGGCACAACGTCTGATGGTTCTGATCAATAATCAATTACAGCATCACATCTGACGGGTCTGATCAGTAATCAATCACGTCATCACATCTGACGGGTCTGATCAGTAATCAATCACGGCACAACGTCTGATGGTTCTGATCAGTAATCAATCACGTCATCACATCTGACGGGTCTGATCAGTAATCAATCACGGCATCACATCTGACGGGTCTGATCAGTAATCAATCACGTCATCACGTCTGATGGTTCTGATCAGTAATCAATCACGTCATCACATCTGACGGGTCTGATCAGTAATCAATCACGGCATCACGTCTGATGGTTCTGATCAGTAATCAATCACGTCATCACGTCTGATGGTTCTGATCAGTAATCAATGTCAGCTCTGTGTCTGTCTTCTTCTTCTTTGTTTTTAAATGACTCACAGGATGGTTAGTTACAGGTTGTCATGGTAACTGTGATGAGGGGCAAACCACACATGGCCCACTCTGATTGGCTGCTGAATGTTAGCTTTAGCCACTGTGCTAGCTGCTTCGAACAGGAGTTAAAGGAACGTTTTCTGTCTCCCTGCAGTGAAGCATCATGGGAGGTGGCAGATGGACGAGCCGGCCGTCAGCTGACCACAGCCTGTGACACACACACACACACACACACACACACACACACACACACACACACACACACACAATGACGATGGAACAAGGCTTCAGCTTAAATGCGCTGGTGAGTAAAGTGTGTGTGTGTGTGTGTGTGTGTGTGTGATATGGGACCTTCAAATTAAAAGACTTTTGTATTTATAAGTGAATTAAATCAAATTTAGATTGAAGACGGTTTGATGTAACTCGTCTTCGATGATTTGAGTCTTTTCACGCTGACGTTTTAATGAAATGATCTGTGTGAGAATATTTAATGAAGCTGAAGCTGTAAACACAGCTGAGCATAAAGATCAGAGAGCCAATCAATGGATTTGAAATTCTGCTTGGTTTAAGTTCATTATTTAAACAAACAAACTCAGTCGGGTCAAAACAGGACTTTTGTCCTGAGGACACGAGACAGCTGATTGGTTGGCAGGTCGAGGCTAACAGTTTCCCTCTGTTGTCAGTCTTTATGCTAAGCTAAATAAACAAACAGAAATAAATGTTGAAGTGTTCCTTTAACATGTTTTATTTTGTTTTAAAAGGTTCCCAAAAAAAAACAAAAACTAAATGTCACAGATTATCACAGATTCTTCTGGAGTTTATTTGTTCCATTCTTTTATGTGGGAATCATTTTTGATAAAAAAAAAAAAAAAAGAAAAACGCTTGTTCAGCTGTAATTTGTTATTTATTAGTCCCAGAACCAGAACCAGAACCTGAAAGGTTCCTTCAGCACCTTGTTCTCTAAAGACTCTTAGAGAACAATGTTGTTGGACTTTGTCATCCATCCATCTGTTGTTTGTTTCCTCTGTAACTCAGATATGTTCAGTGTTGAAGCTCCTCCCTGTTCATTTAGGAAGAACGATTCCTCTGACGGGGAAACGTCCTGAGGAAACGTCCTGAGGAAACGTCCTGAGGAAACATATTCTTCCTCTTTCCTCCCTTCCCTTGTTTCCTTCCTTGTTTCCTTCACTCACACGTTCATGTATTCTTCTCTGTCTTCGATCCCTCCGTCGTTTGCGTCGCCTCCTGAATAAAGAGCGTCAGTGAACAGAGGAGTGTTTCTCCTCCTCCGACAACAGCTGATCAGAGGAACAAACGCTGCATTCAGGCTGCCAACAGGGACCGTAAATCTGAGTTTCAGCTCAGCTGTCAGATGTTCGTGTCTGATGTCACCAAAAAACTTTTATTCAAGTACTTCAGTGCAAATTGGAGGTGCTTGAGTATTTTTTATTAGTTTCTTCTTTCAGACCGTCTCTATTTAAATCCTCAGTGTGTTGTTCCTTCCAGGACCTTCAAACTGTGGTTTGTAATATAGTTACTTCATTACAGCTACTGTGATGACTTTCTGATCTGTGTCGTGCAGAAGAAGCTGGCAGCAGAACCAGACTACACAGACGTGTCGCTGACAGCTGTGGAGCGTGTGCGGGCGCTCGGGAAGATGGGATGCAGCGTGGAGATCAACGAGGACATCGAACCGAGGCGCTACTTCCGCTCTGGAGTGGAGATGGAGCGCATGGCGGCGGTTTACCTGGAGGAGGGGAGCCTGGAGAACGCCTACGTCCTCTACACCAAGTTCATCACGTCAGAGACTTCTTTCTATTGTTGTTTTGATATGTTGACAGGCTGCAGTGTTGTTGTTTAACTGCTGTGTTTGTGTGTTCAGTCTGTTTGTAGAGAAGCTGCCGGGTCACAGAGACTACCAGCACTGCAGCGTCCCCGAGAAGCAGCTCATCATGAAGGTAACCGTCCCAAACATGGAGGATGCACATAGACACAATGCTGCTGTGAACATTATACACCTCATGCAGGTACGTGATCCTGAACCAAAGCATCGCAGTCTGGATATCTGGGTGTCTGGGGATGGTCCCCGGGCGTCTGGTGCCTGATGTCCAGGGACTGTCCCCTGATGTCAGGTGACCATCAGACTGTCTTCAGACTTCTTGGGACTGGAAAAATCAACAAAAGACCCCGAGGTCACCTGATGCCAGATCCCCAGACTTACCCCAGACGTCTGGAGACAGTCTGAAGGTCCCCAGATGTCTGGAGACAGTCTGAAGGTCCCCAGATGTCTGGAGACAGTCTGAAGGTCCCCAGATGTCTGGAGACAGTCTGAAGGTCCCCAGACGTCTGGAGACAGTCTGAAGGTCCCCAGATGTCTGGAGACAGTCTGAAGGTCCCCAGATGTCTGGAGACAGTCTGAAGGTCCCCAGATGTCTGGAGACAGTCTGAAGGTCCCCAGATGTCTGGAGACAGTCTGAAGGTCCCCAGACGTCTGGAGACAGTCTGAAGGTCCCCAGACGTCTGGAGACAGTCTGAAGGTCCCCAGACGTCTGGAGACAGTCTGAAGGTCCCCAGATGTCTGGAGACAGTCTGAAG
>CM077804.1:27810181-27817681 GCA_039737535.1 Lagodon rhomboides | reverse complement strand
GTGTAGTTTATTCTGTAGCGATGGTGTGAAGAAGATGAAGGAGTCTCCGCTGACACTGACTTAGTTGTACATAAAAAGGTTTATTACAAAAAGTACAGCATCTGAACAAGCACCAGAAGTGACCTGTGACAGGATCCGAAGCCAGTGTGGGTCTCTGCCGGTCTCCACACACACCAGCCACACCTGAGAGCGACCCGTCTCTGCTGAGCTAGCAGGGCACCGAGCCGACCTGCTCTGACATGATCTTACGTCAGGTCGGACACAGCGTGTGGTTCAGAGCAGTGGACCTTCCTCTCGGCTCCACACCAGGGCCTCTTCTGAAAACAAATCCCACAGACCTGAACATTCACCACAAGTGGAAGTGTAAAGTAACAGAAAATGGAAATACAATACTTGAGTAAATGTACTTAGTTACATTCCTTCAGTGGAACCAGAAGACGTGTTCTTTGTGTAACTGAGTGATTGAAAACACTTCCCTGCATTCGACTACACCTGGAGAGTAACTAAGTACATTTACCCAAGTATCAGTAAAATTCAAGGTGCTTAACTCGAGTCGTTCCATTTCATGCATCTCAGTGGGAAATAGGTACTTTTTACTCCACTACATTTGTCTGACAGCTTTAGTTACCAGTTACTTTTAGAGACCACTTCCTACCCAGTGAAGCCAGGTATCTCCAGGTATCTCCAGGTATCTCCAGGTATCTCCAGGTATCTCCAGTCAGACTCGAGTAAAAGTCTAAAAGTATCTGATATCAAATGTACTTAATTATTAAAAGTACCATTAAAAGTAAATACAACATGTCATTGTAAAGTAACTAAAGTAGTGCAGTAAAATGTAGCCAGTGAAACAAACAAACAAACAAACAAACAAACAAACAAACAAACAAAGGTCTTGTATGAGAGCTCTTTATTGTCTTCCTTGGCCAATCATCTGTAGCTTTCACCATTACATCACACACCATCTCTCACTTTTTTTACAGCACCGTGAGGCCACGCCTCCTGCTCACCTGTGACATCATCATACTGTACTCTGTGTGACATCATCATAAGACTGTGTGAACGATGGAGGCGAACACCAGCGGCAACGTTCAAGCTTCACAATCGAAAAGAAAAACACACTTTGACAACAAACAGTACCAACATGGAGGACGGAGGGGGCGGGGCCACATGTGGAGCGAGGTGGGAGGGGCACAGACGGAGGGAGGAAGGGGGCGGGGCACATGCGGAGGTAGGGGTGAGGGGCGGGGCCGCATGTGGAGCGATGTGGGCGGGGCACAGAGGGCGTGAGGGGGCGGGGCCGCATGTGGAGCAGAGGAGATGTCACTTTCACAGTTTGAAGGTGAGCAGAGGGAGGGCGGGGTTTCTGATGGGGTTCAGTCAAAGGTTCAGTTCACCAAAAACACCTGAAGACGACATCACTTCCTATCAACCACCTGTCACAATAAAAGACTGAACTCTTCCTGAAGAGGTCCTGCTGCTGTCGTCTCTGGTTGGATGTTTGTTAGGGGCTGATGTTGGACCTGTTAGCTCTGTTAGCTCTGTTAGCTCTGTTAGCTCGTGCTCAGTGAGGCTAAAATAAGAAGCTGCTGGAAGGAAACTAAAAAACGAAGGGGCGGAGCTTGAAGAAGATGGAGATCCACGTGGATCCGTCTAGAAGCACTTGCGGTGGACGATGGAGGGTCCGGCCTCGTCGTACTCCTGCTTACTGATCCACATCTGCTGGAAGGTGGAGAGGGAGGCCAGGATGGAGCCGCCGATCCACACCGAGTACTTCCTCTCTGGGGGGCGATGATCTGCAGGACGACCAGCGATAAAGTTCTGTTATTGTTATTTTATATTATTTTATACAAATGTACTTCAGTTAGACCTGTGGAGCTGTGTCACTTCACATGCAGTGATTTCAAACTGAGATTATGTTTTAACTTATAAATATCTCCGCTGATTTTTTACCTTAAATGAATTTACTCATTAATTATGTTAATAATTAGCCTAATAATGCTAGTTAGGCTCTATTGAAATAATTGAAGGGATTTTCAGAAGATGCTGAACTGATTGAAGTGTCTTTGTGGGGTTTGGTTCTGCTGGTTCTGCTGGTTCTGCTGGTTCTGCCTGACCTTGATCTTCATGGTGCTCGGGGCCAGAGCCGTGATCTCCTTCTGCATGCGGTCCGCGATGCCCGGGTACATGGTGGTTCCTCCCGACAGCACGTTGTTGGCGTACAGATCTTTACGGATGTCGATGTCACACTTCATGATGCTGTTGTAGGTCGTCTCATGGATACCTGCCGACTCCATACCTGCAGCAGAGACCAGCGGGACACGCAGACAGGTGAGACAGACAGAAAGAGGGAGGGAGGGACAGACAGGAGGAAAGACAGGTAAACTGACCGATGAAGGACGGCTGGAAAAGCGTCTCGGGGCAGCGGAACCTCTCGTTGCCGATGGTGATGACCTGTCCATCAGGAAGCTCATAGCTCTTCTCCAGAGAAGAAGACGTGGCCGCCGTCCCCATCTCGTTCTCAAAGTCCAGGGCGACGTAACACAACTTCTCCTTGATGTCGCGGACGATCTCTCTCTCCGCTGCAGAGAACACACACACGTCCACTCAGACCGGCTTCACGTCAGCCTGTGATGTAAACACCTGTGGTGATGATGTCATACCGGTGGTGACGAAGCTGTAGCCGCGTTCCGTCAGGATCTTCATGAGGTAGTCTGTGAGGTCGCGACCCGCCAGGTCCAACCTCATGATGGCGTGAGGCAGAGCGTAACCCTCGTAGATGGGCACGTTGTGGGTGACGCCATCCCCTGAGTCCAGGACGATACCTGCGCAGACAGACAGGCAGGCAGACAGACAGGCAGACAGACAGACAGACAGACAGGCAGACAGGCAGACAGACAGACAGACAGACAGACAGGCAGACAGACAGACAGACAGGCAGACAGACAGACAGACAGGCAGACAGACAGGCAGACAGACAGACAGGCAGGCAGACAGACAGACAGGCAGGCAGACAGACAGGCAGGCAGGCAGACAGACAGACAGGCAGACAGGCAGACAGACAGACAGGCAGACAGACAGACAGACAGGCAGGCAGGCAGACAGACAGGCAGACAGACAGGCAGACAGACAGACAGACAGACAGGCAGACAGACAGACAGACAGGCAGACAGACAGACAGACGGGCAGACAGACAGGCAGACAGACAGGCAGGCAGACAGGCAGACAGACAGGCAGACAGGCAGGCAGACAGACAGACAGACAGACAGACAGGCAGACAGACAGACAGACAGGCAGGCAGGCAGACAGACAGACGGGCAGACAGGCAGACAGACAGGCAGGCAGACAGACAGACAGGCAGACAGACAGACAGACAGACAGACAGACAGGCAGGCAGACAGACAGACAGACAGACAGACAGGCAGACAGACAGACAGTCAGACAGACAGACAGACAGACAGACAGACAGACAGGCAGACAGACAGGCAGACAGACAGACAGACAGACAGACAGGCAGACAGACAGACAGGCAGACAGACAGACAGACAGGCAGACAGACAGACAGACAGACAGACAGACAGGCAGGCAGACAGACAGACAGACAGGCAGACAGACAGGCAGGCAGACAGGCAGACAGACAGACAGACAGGCAGACAGAAGGAGGACAGATTAAGACAGATACAGGAAGTGGTGGGTTCGTGTTAACAAACTGTCTCAGTAAAGGCCTGACTCTCTGTGCAGTGGAGCTCAGTGACGTCATGGTTCAGACCAGGTCACCTAAATCTGTTCACAACCACTTACTGCTGAGGAGGAGGAGGAGGAGGAGGAGGAGGAGGAGGAATAGGAGGAGGAGGAGGGGGAGGAGGAGGAGGAGGAAGAGGAGGAGGAGGGGGAGGAGGAATAGGAGGAGGAGGAGGAGGAGGAGGAGGAGGAGGAGGAGGAGGGAGGAGGAGGAGGACCAACCTGTGGTGCGTCCGGAGGCGTACAGCGACAGGACGGCCTGGATGGCCACGTACATGGCAGGAACGTTAAAGGTCTCGAACATGATCTGCACACACACACACACACACACACACACACACACACACACACACACACACACACACACAATTTTCATTGAAATTCATCAATAATAGAGCTGATCAACCTGATCATCAATCAACAGCATAATCAATGATCTACAGTGTCTCTGATGTTTAAATAAAATAAATATTATTCTATTAATCTTAAAATAATTCAAATCACTTCAGGTTTAATATCTTTAATATTATCAGACGTCTGAGTTTAAACTGATGATTCATTTTATCTGTGTGAACAGGACAGTACACAGTGTACTGCAGTACTACTGCAGTAGTACTGCAGTAGTACTGTAGTAGTACTGCAGTAGTACTGCAGTAGTACTACAGTAGTACTCCAGTTGTACCTGCGTCATCTTCTCCCTGTTGGCTTTGGGGTTGAGAGGAGCTTCGGTCAGCAGGGTGGGATGTTCCTCCGGAGCCACTCGCAGCTCGTTATAGAATGAGTGATGCCAAATCTGACCAATCACAGAGCACACAGTCAGCAGGGTCATTAATCACTAATCATTAATAACATGATGATCATTACATGAGAGCAGTGAGACCTTCTCCATGTCGTCCCAGTTGGTGATGATTCCGTGTTCGATGGGATATTTCAGGGTCAGAATTCCTCTTTTACTCTGAGCCTCGTCTCCAACGTAGCTGTCCTTCTGCCCCATGCCCACCATCACTCCCTGAGGGACAGACAGGTCAGAGGGACAGACGGGTCAGAGGGACGGGTCAGAGAGACGGGTCAGAGAGACAGACGGGTCAGAGAGACAGACGGGTCAGAGAGACAGGTCAGAGAGACGGACGGGTCAGAGGGACAGACAGGTCAGAGAGACGGGTCAGAGAGACAGACGGTCAGAGAGACGGGTCAGAGAGACGGACAGGTCAGAGAGACAGGTCAGAGAGACGGGTCAGAGAGACGGGTCAGAGAGACGGACGGGTCAGAGAGACAGGTCAGAGAGACAGACAGGTCAGAGAGACAGACGGGTCAGAGAGACAGACGGGTCAGAGAGACAGGTCAGAGAGACAGACGGGTCAGAGAGACAGACAGGTCAGAGAGACAGACAGGTCAGAGAGACAGGTCAGAGAGACAGGTCAGAGAGACGGGTCAGAGAGACAGGTCAGAGAGACGGGTCAGAGAGACAGGTCAGAGAGACAGGTCAGAGAGACAGACAGGTCAGAGAGACAGACAGGTCAGAGAGACAGACAGGTCAGAGAGACAGACAGGTCAGAGAGACAGACAGGTCAGAGAGACAGACAGGTCAGAGAGACAGGTCAGAGAGACAGGTCAGAGAGACAGACGGGTCAGAGAGACAGACAGGTCAGAGAGACAGGTCAGAGAGACAGACGGGTCAGAGAGACAGACGGGTCAGAGAGACAGACGGGTCTCTGATTGTTGTTGAGGTCGTTCGTCTCTGATCAGGTCTGAGTATCTTCAGGTCAATCAGATCAATAATCACAACATTAATAATTGATTGTGTGAATGAAAACCAGCTCAGTCCTGTCGGCACCAGCAGGGGGCGGTACTGACGAGACCTCCGCACAGGGAGCAGGTCGGGTTAGACAGGTTAGAATCAGTGATCAGAGTTCTGCGAGGTTCCGATGATGTTTGTTCTAAAACGGATTATTTTAGCATCTTTTCATAGACTGAACAAGCAGTTTCTGTGCTTTTATTTTGAAAAAGTAACCAGACATTTGTTGTTGCTAACTTGATGACAGAATGAGGCCGTGGTCCACCAGGGGGCGTGGCCTGTCCACATGCAGTTATAGTAGCAGTGTTAGCATTAGCATCAGCCTGTCCCTGCGTGTGGACCAATCAGCTGTCACCTGGTGGCGGGGCCGGCCCACGATGGAGGGGAAGACGGCTCTGGGGGCGTCATCTCCGGCGAATCCGGCTTTACACAGACCGGATCCATTATCACAGACCAGAGCGGTGCTCTCCTCATCATCACACATGACTGCAGGGGGCGCTGTGGGCGAGCGACGACACTACGACACCGAGTCACACTGAGAGAGAGGGGGGTGATTATTGATTATTGACAAACAACACAGACGTGATTACACTGTTATGACTTCCTGTGTCCCTGTGAGGACAGAAAGAATGATATTTTATTTGATTCTAGTCTTAGAGTTGGTCTCTGTGGTCGCCTGTTGAATTGAACTCAGACAGGAAAGGACTGCATTACCCAGAAGCCCCTGTCAGTCACAAATCCCTGGATTCTCATGAACTTCAGTTTGTTTAAATGGAAAATAAAATCATCAATAAAATGATTTTCCAGCTGAAACAATTCATTAATTAGATCATTAGAAAATGAATTGATAATTGTGTTTTAAAGCTAAAATGTCTCTGTAAACTTGTTCGACCTTCTTGAATCAACAGATGAATGTTTCTGCAGGAAGACGTTTCTTCAGCCATGATGACGGATGATGAACAGCTGTTTTACAGATCAATGATGACATTAAGTGTTAATGTGAAGATCAATCATCAGTTCTGCACATGGCTCATGAGAGACAGACAGACTACTGTAGACTGACTGCATGACACAAAAATCAATAATCAATGATTGATCAGTGATTTAGTTTGAATGTAAATCTCAGCTACAGAAACCACATCACCAAACATGGAGCTGTGAGGTTTTCATCAGTGACCCTCCCCACCCCTCACACACACACACACACACACACACACTCAGACACCCACAATGCACTGCTGCTGTCTGTCAGCGAATGAACAACAAAGCACTCTGGGAAAACTTCCTAATTAGGTCATGAAGTCGAGTCCTGACTGTGTTTGGTATTCTCTCTCTCTCCCTGTGCTCACTGCACCTCGCTCGCCCCCTCTCTCTCTCTCTCTCTCTCCCTGTGCTCACTGCACCTCGCTCGCCCCTCTCTCTCTCTCTCTCTCTCTCTCCCTGTGCTCACTGCACCTCGCTCGCCCTCTCTCTCTCTCTCTCTCTCTCTCCCTGTGCTCACTGCACCTCGCTCGCCCACAGTATTTCAGTCCATATTTAGTCATTAAATCTGAGAATCAGCCTGTCAGTCAGTCAGCAGCCTGTCAGTCAGTCAGCAGCCTGGTCAGTCAGCAGCCTGTCGGTCGGTCAGCAGCCTGTCAGTCAGCAGCCTGTCGGTGGGTCAGCAGCCTGTCGGTGGGTCAGCAGCCTGTCAGTCAGCAGCCTGTCAGTCAGCAGCCTGTCGGTCGGTCAGCAGCCTGTCGGTCGGTCAGCAGCCTGTCAGTCAGTCAGCAGCCTGTCGGTCAGTCAGCAGCCTGTCAGTCAGCAGCCTGTCAGGTCAGCAGCCTGTCGGTGGGTCAGCAGCCTGTCAGTCGGTCGGTCAGCAGCCTGTCAGTCGGTCGGTCAGCAGCCTGTCGGTCGGTCAGCCTGCAGTTTCAGTTTGCCCTCAGCGCAGTCTGCTGCTCCCTGACATTAAAGGTCCGGTCCGG
>CM077804.1:27790181-27805181 GCA_039737535.1 Lagodon rhomboides | reverse complement strand
TCGGTCAGGAGACGAAGCAGAGTCAGAGGAAGACACTGACACTGTCCTGTTCCCCATCAACACTTCTCGATAGATTGCAGCACCACTGAAGTACCTCCTGTGGTACCAGCAGTACTTCATCAGGTATCACTGTAGGTATCAGTACTTCTGAGTACCATGATAAGATGAATTATGGGACATAATCTTGAACATGTCAGCAGATGTAGGAAGATGTTTTGGTAACGTTTCCTTTATGACCGAGAGGAGAGCTGTCCAATCACCTGACAGTCAGCTGATGAGCTTGTCAAGTGAGTGAATAAAGTGTGTCTGAACCTCTGAGTTAGAAAACATCTGGTTCTTTGATCAACAGTCGGAACTACGACTCCCAGAGTGCATTTCACTGACTAAAGGCTGGCTGGCTGAAGATTAATCTTTGTACAAAACCCGATTAACATTCATCAGTTTGATCAGGTCAGTTTGACTGGCCTCCTCTCCATCAATACAGCTGCTGAGGCTCATGGGTAACGTAGTCTTCAGACTGAGGGAGGATGGAGATGTCTACATGATGATGATTTCTCTGCAGTATGTTTTCAGCAGACACTCAGGTTCTCCTTAAAAGGAAACTTTACTACGAGGAAACTAAACTCAACTGAGACACCGCCCACGTTAGTTACTGCTTGTCAGAAGAGATGAAGAAGAAGAAGAAGAAGAAGAAGAAGAAGAAGAAGAAGAAGAAGAAGAAGAAGAAGAAGAAGAAGAAGACGGAGAAGAAGACGGAGTCAGAAACAATCAGAACAGATGAAATAAAACATAAAGGAACAGACAGCAGTGAGATCCGTCTGTGTCTTTAACTCCAAAAAAGGAAGCCGGCCAGTAAATAAGAGGAGCCTCTGCTTCCTCCTCCTCCTCCTCCTCCTCCTCCTCCTCCTCCTCCTCCTCGTCTCATGTAAGGAGAGGAAACATGGTGGGTGTGGTCAGCTCTGTGTGTGACTGCTCACAGTCTGTGTACAGTCGTATTTCTCTGTCCTTCACTATGTCCTTGTTTAGTTGTACAGTGTCCATCTGCTCCTCCTACACACACACACACTCACACACACACACACACACACACTCACACAGAAACACACATACACACACGCACACACAGACACACACACACACACACACACACAGAAACACACATACACACATGCACACACAGAAACACACAGACACAGACACACACACATACACACTCACACACACACACACTCTCTTGCAGTCATGTGTCAATATACAAACATACACAGTAGCTGTTAGCTTAGCATGTGCTAACAATCAGATTTGTTTTGATCTCTCATGTTGTCATATTTTTATTTTATTCATAATTTAAATTAGGTTCAACATGTGATATAATAACGGTGACTGACAGGAAGCATGTTTGTTGATAAGTTCGTCAGGACAGTTAGCTTACAGTTTCTTCCTGTGTGCTAAGCTAGGCTAACATCTGGTGTCAGCGAATGTTGGTATTTTACACACTTTTTATTTTTTATATATTCAATTATTTTAGTCAAATCTCAGAATGAAGTCGTTTTGTGTGTTTCAAAAACCTTGTCAGTTTTTTTTCTTCTCCACCTGCTTCACACACACACACACACACACACACACACACACACACACACACACACACACACACACACACACACCCTGCCTGGTCTTTGACCGAAAATGGGAAAACAGCTGGACTCCTTACAGAGACGTCTGAAACTGTTTCTGATTGGTCAACTAACATCAACACACAGCGAGCCTCACAACCAGCTCAGGAATGTGTGTGTGTGTGTGTGTGTGTGTGTGTGTGTGTGTGTGCAATGATTACACAGAATAACTTATTGATGCATTCATGTGTTCATCACTGTCATGTTGCAGCTAAAGACGGAACTGTTTCTGACTCCTGATCAATTAAGTTTGATCTAAAAATGTTCATATTAATAATATTCTATTAAAAAAAGTGTGTAGTACTTTAGTTCCTTCACTACCTCCTCCTCTCCTTCACTACCTCCTTCTGTCCTTCACTACCTCCTTCTGTCCTTCACTACCTCCTTCTGTCCTTCACTACCTCCTTCTGTCCTTCACTACCTCCTCCTCTCCTTCACTACCTCCTCCTCTCCTTCACTACCTCCTCCTCTCCTTCACTACCTCCTCCTCTCCTTCACTACCTCCTCCTCTCCTTCACTACCTCCTCCTCTCCTTCACTACCTCCTTCTGTCCTTCACTACCTCCTTCTGTCCTTCACTACCTCCTTCTGTCCTTCACTACCTCCTCCTCTCCTTCACTACCTCCTTCTGTCCTTCACTACCTCCTTCTGTCCTTCACTACCTCCTCCTGTCCTTCACTACCTCCTTCTGTCCTTCACTACCTCCTTCTGTCCTTCACTACCTCCTCCTCTCCTTTACTACCTCCTCCTCTCCTTCACTACCTCCTCCTGTCCTTCACGTACCTCCTCCTGTCCTTCACTACCTCCTTCTGTCCTTCACTACCTCCTCCTGTCCTTCACTACCTCCTCCTGTCCTTCACTACCTCCTCCTCTCCTTCACTACCTCCTCCTGTCCTTCACTACCTCCTCCTGTCCTTCACTACCTCCTCCTGTCCTTCACTACCTCCTCCTGTCCTTCACTACCTCCTCCTGTCCTTCACTCCCTCCTCCTCTTCCTCTGTCCTGCAGTAACACCTGTTGTCCTGCAGGTGGAGCTGTTGGTTCATCAGTACTTTGATGTTTTAAATACTGAACTCATGAAGAATGAAAAATGAATCTGGAGTTTCCCAGAAATCATTCCAGCGGGACTCTCAGACACAACAGGAAGTGAGATAAAACATCCAACACACACACACACACACACACACAGTGGGAACGGAGAGTATTCAGACCCCTTTAAATTTTTCACTTTTTGTTTCATTGCAGCCATTTGCTAAAATCAAAAAAGCTGACTTTATGTCTCATGAATGTTCACTCAGCACCACATCTTGACAGGAAAAAAACAGAAATGTAGAAATTTTTGCAAATTTATTAGAAAAGAAAAACAGAAATATCACATGGTCATACGTATTCAGACCCTTTGCTGTGACACTCACTGTCCATTTCTTCTGATCCTCCTAGAGATGGTTCTGCTCCTTCATTGGAGCCCAGCTGTGTTTAATCAAACTGATTGGACTTGATTAGGAAAGGCTCACACCTGTCTATATGAGACCTTACAGCTCACAGTGCATGTCAGAGCAAATGAGAATCATGAGGTCGAAGGAACTGCCCGAGGAGCTCAGAGACAGAATTGTGGCAAGGCACAGATCTGGCCAAGTTACAAAAGAATTTCTGCAGCACTCAAGGTTCCTAAGAGCACAGTGGCCTCCATAATCCTTAAATAGAAGAAGTTTGGGACGACCAGAACAACTCCTAGACCTGGCTGTCCAGCCAAACTGAGCAATCGTGGGAGAAGAGCCTTGGTGAGAGAGGTAAAGAAGAACCCAAAGATCCCTGTGGCTGAGCTCCAGAGCTGCAGCAGGGAGATGGGAGAAAGTTCCACAAAGTCAACTATCACTGCAGCCTCCACCAGTCGGGGCTTTATGGCAGAGCGGCCCGACGGAAGCCTGTCCTCAGTGCAAGACATATGAAAGCCCGCATAGTTTGCCAAAAAGCACATGCTATCATCATGCTATGGGGGTGTTTTTCAGCTGCAGGGACAGGACGACTGGTTGCAGTTGAAGCAAAGATGAATGTGGCCAAGTACAGAGATATCCTGGAAGAAAACCTCTTCCAGAGTGCTCAGGACCTCAGACTGGGCCGAAGGTTCACCTTCCAACAAGACAGAGACCCTAAGCACACAGCTAAAATAACAAAGGAGTGGCTTCGGAACAACTGTGACCATCCTTGACTGGCCCAGCCAGAGCATCTCTGGAGAGACCTGAAAATGTCCACCAGCGTTCACCATCCAACCTGACAGAACTGGAGAGGATCTGCAAGGAAGAATGGCAGAGGATCCCCAAATCCAGGTGTGAAAAACATGTTGCATCATTCCCAAGAAGACTCATGGCTGTACAGCACACACACACACACACACACACACACACACACACACACACACACACACACACACACACACACACACTTTCTGTCCTGTTTAAACATGAAGCTGATAAAATCTGGAGCAAATACTTTCACACTGAGTCACTGACACAGATGAAGATGAAGATATAACCAAATGATTCACGCTCAGTTATTCCTGAAGTCTTTTTTACTGACACACTTGGTCTTTATTAAAATAATATAAGACTCTTCTCAGCTGAACATTTAAACTGTGAGGATCAATATGTTTGTTTCAGTGCGGATATTGATTAATTAAAGACTCTGATCACTGATGTTTGGAACTGATGAACATTATCAGTAAACCCATCGACTGCAGCGTCATAAACCCAGTGAATTTCCACCTCTGACAACAAATTATGACTCTTGAACACACGCACACACACAGACACACACAGACACACACACACACAGACACACACACACGCACACACACTCACATGCGTGCACATGCACACGCACACTGTATGTATGGACGTACCTGTTTGTATGAACGTACCTGTATGTATGGACGTACCTGTATGTATGGACGTACCTGTATGTATGGACGTACCTGTATGTATGGACGTACCTGTATGTATGGACGTACCTGTATGTGTGGACGTACCTGTATGTGTGGACGTACCTGTATGTATGGACGTACCTGTATGTCTGGACGTACCTGTATGTGTGGACGTACCTGTATGTGTGGACGTACCTGTATGTGTGGACGTACCTGTATGTATGGACGTACCTGTATGTATGGACGTACCTGTGTGTATGGACGTACCTGTATGTATGGACGTACCTGTATGTATGGACGTACCTGTATGTATGGACGTACCTGTATGTATGGACGTACCTGTATGTGTGGACGTACCTGTATGTATGGACGTACCTGTATGTATGGACGTACCTGTATGTATGGACGTACCTGTATGTATGGACGTACCTGTATGTGTGGACGTACCTGTATGTATGGACGTACCTGTATGTATGGACGTACCTGTGTGTATGGACGTACCTGTATGTATGGACGTACCTGTGTGTATGGACGTACCTGTATGTGTGGACGTACCTGTATGTATGGACGTACCTGTGTGTATGGACGTACCTGTATGTGTGGACGTACCTGTATGTATGGACGTACCTGTATGTATGGACGTACCTGTGTGTATGGACGTACCTGTGGTTTGCACTGCTCACATTTTGTCCTGCTGAACTTCGTCTTTGACACCATGTCTGTGTCTAACAGGTTTATTGTTGGTGGTTACGAAGCTGAAATAAATCAGTAATGAAGAGAAATTCAGGTCGAGAGTCATGTTGTGAGGTTTAACCTGTGTGTGTGTGGGAGGAGGCGTGTTTGAACAGGTGATCAGGTGAACAGGAGGGCTCTGTGTGGACGTGAGAAACTACACTGAAACACTGATTACAATCCGAGTCATGTGAGAGCTGACAAGTTGATCGAGTCTGGAAACAGACGACCTGACAGGTTCTGGTTCTGGAGCTCCAGAGCTCAACATGTTGGCTCTGTTGGTCAGAACTAAATGTTTCACTCAAATGTGACACAGAGAGAAATAATAATCATAATAATCATAATAATTTTTATTTAAAGGCGCCTCTCTGGGCACTCGAGGAACATCGTACAGTACATTAAAGAGAAAGAAACAGTAAGAAATAAGCAGTGAAAATGGATGTTGTATTTGCGGAAGGAGGTGGATGATGAAGAGAAGGGGCCCAGGACAGCCCTGGGGCCCACCAGTGGTGACGGGGACAGGTGGGAACTGAAGGATTGGAGTTGGATGAACTGAGTGCGGCCTGAGAGGTCAGATGTAAACCAGTCAGGGGTGTGTATGAGACACCGATGGAGATGAATCTGTTGAGGAGGACAGTGAGAGAGATTGTGTCGAAGGCAGCACTCAGATCGAGGAGGATGAGAACAGTGAGTAAACCAGTCGGCTGCCAGGAGGTCGTTTGTGATTTTGATTAGTGCAGAGTCAATGCCATGGAGGGGGCGGAAACCAGACCGGAATTGTTCGTACAGGTTGTTAAAGGTTAGATGACAATGAATTTGAGTTTTTTCCAAGGATTTTGAGGAGGAAAGGTAGATTGGAGATGGGACGAAGATTATTATAATTATTAGGGTCAGCACCAGGTTTTTTCAATATTGGACTGATGGCAGCAGTTTTGAAGAGTGTAGGAACAATTCCAGTGGAGAGTGAGGAGTGGATGAGGGCAGAGAGGAGGAGGAGCAGAGAGGAGGAGGAGCAGAGAGGAGGAGGCTTTCACCAGAACTGTGGGAGGGGATCTAACTGACAGGTGGAGGGTTTGAACTTTAGGATGAGGTCTGAGATATCTGAGTCGGAGGGGAGCTGAAAGAAGGAGAATGAGTGAGACGCCAAACAGGGTTCAGGGGAGGTGCTGAGGGAGGAGCTTGGGCCTATCAGGGAGTTAACAGTTAGGCAGAACACAGTTGAGTACAGGTGGGGTGGGAAAGAGGCCGGGGGTCTGAGAATATTGTTGAGAAGAGAAAACAGTGGAATTACCTTCTTTTGAATAGATTATGCCGGAGTAGTAGTTGAGTTTGGTTTGAGAAATGCAGTCCTTATAATGTAAAATGTGATTTTTGTTCTTTGTGAACAACAAGACCAGTTCTTGTACAGTCGCTCAAGCTGTCGAACTTCATCTGCCTTAGTTCGGAAGTGAACCAAGGGGCAGAGGCAGAGAAGGAGACAGACCTGGTTTTCAGAGGAGCGAGAGCATTAAGAATGGTGTTGAGGCCCTTGTTGTAGTGGGAAGCCGAGTCGTCGGGGTGGATGAACTGTGAGTGTTCAGGAGGCAGTTAATACGAGAAGAAAGTGTGTCAGGATTCATTTTCTTAATGTTACGGAATGAGATGATACATGGGGGCTTTGCTGAGGAGAGAGTGAGTTGGACATTGAACAACAGAAGCAAATGATCAGTTAAAGGGAGTTCATCTGCAATACAGTTGGAAGGAATGAGACCAGAACAACAAACTAAATCCAGAATGTATCGAGAATCGCGAGACCTCCAGCACAGCCGGAGCCACGAGGTTGACAGGTGTAAACAAACCCAGGAGGCGTTTGGTTGTTGCCATGTCTCGGTCTGAAACACATAACTTATCTCCTCACTGACCTGAAGAGCTTACTCTTGTTGTCTGCAGTCTGATACACACTGAAGAGACAGACAGCAGGACGGATCAATGAAGAGCTGCAGAGAGACAGACAGCAGGACGGATCAATGAAGAGCTGCAGAGAGACAGACAGCAGGACGGATCAATGAAGAGCTGCAGAGACAGACAGCAGGACGGATCAATGAAGAGCTGCAGAGACAGACAGCAGGACGGATCAATGAAGAGCTGCAGAGAGACAGACAGCAGGACGGATCAATGAAGAGCTGCAGAGAGACAGACAGCAGGACGGATCAATGATGAGCTGCAGAGACAGACAGCAGGACGGATCAATGATGAGCTGCAGAGAGACAGACAGCAGGACGGATCAATGAAGAGCTGCAGAGAGACAGACAGCAGGACGGATCAATGAAGAGCTGCAGAGAGACAGACAGCAGGACGGATCAATGAAGAGCTGCAGAGAGACAGACAGCAGGACGGATCAATGAAGAGCTGCAGAGAGACAGACAGCAGGACGGATCAATGAAGAGCTGCAGAGAGACAGACAGCAGGACGGATCAATGAAGAGCTGCAGAGAGACAGACAGCAGGACGGATCAATGAAGAGCTGCAGAGAGACAGACAGCAGGACGGATCAATGAAGAGCTGCAAGAGACAGACAGCAGGACGGATCAATGAAGAGCTGCAGAGAGACAGACAGCAGGACGGATCAATGAAGAGCTGCAGAGAGACAGACAGCAGGACGGATCAATGATGAGCTGCAGAGAGACAGACAGCAGGACGGATCAATGAAGAGCTGCAGAGAGACAGACAGCAGGACGGATCAATGAAGAGCTGCAGAGAGACAGACAGCAGGACGGATCAATGAAGAGCTGCAGAGAGACAGACAGCAGGACGGATCAATGATGAGCTGCAGAGAGACAGACAGCAGGACGGATCAATGAAGAGCTGCAGAGAGACAGACAGCAGGACGGATCAATGATGAGCTGCAGAGAGACAGACAGCAGGACGGATCAATGAAGAGCTGCAGAGAGACAGACAGCAGGACGGATCAATGAAGAGCTGCAGAGAGACAGACAGCAGGACGGATCAATGAAGAGCTGCAGAGAGACAGACAGCAGGACGGATCAATGATGAGCTGCAGAGAGACAGACAGCAGGACGGATCAATGAAGAGCTGCAGAGAGACAGACAGCAGGACGGATCAATGAAGAGCTGCAGAGAGACAGACAGCAGGACGGATCAATGAAGAGCTGCAGAGAGACAGACAGCAGGACGGATCAATGAAGAGCTGCAGAGAGACAGACAGCAGGACGGATCAATGAAGAGCTGCAGAGAGACAGACAGCAGGACGGATCAATGAAGAGCTGCAGAGAGACAGACAGCAGGACGGATCAATGAAGAGCTGCAGAGAGACAGACAGCAGGACGGATCAATGAAGAGCTGCAGAGAGACAGACAGCAGGACGGATCAATGATGAGCTGCAGAGAGACAGACAGCAGGACGGATCAATGAAGAGCTGCAGAGAGACAGACAGCAGGACGGATCAATGAAGAGCTGCAGAGAGACAGACAGCAGGACGGATCAATGAAGAGCTGCAGAGAGACAGACAGCAGGACGGATCAATGAAGAGCTGCAGAGAGACAGACAGCAGGACGGATCAATGAAGAGCTGCAGAGAGACAGACAGCAGGACGGATCAATGAAGAGCTGCAGAGAGACAGACAGCAGGACGGATCAATGAAGAGCTGCAGAGAGACAGACAGCAGGACGGATCAATGAAGAGCTGCAGAGAGACAGACAGCAGGACGGATCAATGAAGAGCTGCAGAGAGACAGACAGCAGGACGGATCAATGAAGAGCTGCAGAGAGACAGACAGCAGGACGGATCAATGAAGAGCTGCAGAGAGACAGACAGCAGGACGGATCAATGAAGAGCTGCAGAGAGACAGACAGCAGGACGGATCAATGAAGAGCTGCAGAGAGACAGACAGCAGGACGGATCAATGAAGAGCTGCAGAGAGACAGACAGCAGGACGGATCAATGAAGAGCTGCAGAGAGACAGACAGCAGGACGGATCAATGATGAGCTGCAGAGAGACAGACAGCAGGACGGATCAATGAAGAGCTGCAGAGAGACAGACAGCAGGACGGATCAATGAAGAGCTGCAGAGAGACAGACAGCAGGACGGATCAATGAAGAGCTGCAGAGAGACAGACAGCAGGACGGATCAATGATGAGCTGCAGAGACAGACAGCAGGACGGATCAATGAAGAGCTGCAGAGAGACAGACAGCAGGACGGATCAATGATGAGCTGCAGAGAGACAGACAGCAGGACGGATCAATGAAGAGCTGCAGAGACAGATGTTGCTTGTTACACGATGAATCTGAATGATCCAACATCAGGTAATAGATTACAGTTACAGCTGTGGTGTGTCTCGTCCTCCAGCAGTGACTCAACATGTGTTGTACAAACTGACAGTGAGCCTTTCGGATAACAACTCAATTCCTGGAAGTCGGACCAGAGCCAGATTCATTTTCACCAGAAAGCTGCCAGTTTACAGTAAGTCACACACAATGGACCAGCGGTCCGGGTCGTCCGGGTCGTCCGGGTCGTCCGGGGCGGTCACAGTGACTCATGCTTCGTTAGAAAGTGTGATGTGACGTGAGAACAGCTGTGAATCAGAATGATTGTGAGATGTTTTCTACAGATTTACATCTGCAGTAGGAACCAATGGGCCTCAGACAGGAAGTCAGACAGTATTAAGAGACGGACCAACATGTTGCTGGTTTGGATATTAAGAGAATATAAAACCAGACTGAAACAAGTCGACAACATAGAAACACATAGAAATGTGTTTTTTGCTGTTTTTGGTTATGAAAACAAAAATAAAACCAAATTTGTGTTTGAGTTGATCTTTTTATAACGTTTCACTTGTAACTTTATAATCTTACATTATTCGATGGGCCTGACAGCACAGTGGTTGTTAGAGACGTTACATGAATGTGCCTGGTGCATTTTAATGTTTGTGTCTTGATGTAGGATGACGTCAGTTTCCTGCTGCGTGAGGAAAGGGATCTTTGTGTTTCCTCCCCTGGGGATTTTATTGCCGCCTCGTCTTATCGGCTTGTTATGAAGCTGATGTTGAACTTCATTCGAGTGAGTGACCTCGTCTGTAGCCTGACTCACTTCCTTCCTTTGGAATTTCTCACATGGTCTCCTCATTAACGCTAAACTATTTATATGCCTTGTTCAGCTCACTGTTTGGTGCTTTTATTCTGGCGAGTTTCCCTTTTTATTGGGAATTTCTCCTTCCAGAATGTGATTCCCCCGTTGGTGTGACTCATGAGTCACTGAGCCTGCGATGAACTGTGACTCACTCGAACATGTAATCTATTACTCAATATTCTGTAAATGTCAACATTATAAAAGTTCCTCAAATATGAGTCAGAGTTCAAAGAAATGTCTGTCATCATGTTGCTGTTCTGCAGTATTTCATGTAGATCATGTACTTCATGTACACACACACAGTATGTACACTTTGTACTTTTACTTCACTTCAGAGTATAATATTTTGCTGAGTCATTTTTCACACTGAAGCTTTATCAGATTTTATCTTTGTACTGTTGTGTACTACAAACCCCCACCTGCCCTAATGCTAGCTAGCAAGTGTTAGCAGGGGAACACGATGACGGAGATGAAACGACACGTCTGCTGTCTGAACACGAACAACAACAACTTTGAATGAATTAATGTTACTAATATGGTCCCGGCTGGTCCCGGTCTGGTCCCGGCTGGTCCCGGTCTGGTCCCGGTCTGGTCCCGGTCTGGTCCCGGCTGGTCCCAGTCTGGTCCCGGTCTGGTCCCGGTCTGGTCCCGGCTGGTCCCAGTCTGGTCCCAGTCTGGTCCCGGTCTGGTCCCGGCTGGTCCCAGTCTGGTCCCGGTCTGGTCCCGGTCTGGTCCCGGCTGGTCCCGGTCTGGTCCCGGCTGGTCCCGGCTGGTCCCGGTCTGGTCCCGGTCTGTCCACCGTCCTCTAACTGGACCAGAAACTCATCTGACAGGAAGTGAACTGTCAGTTTTGATGATCAATTGATCGTTAATGTCATTAATCGATCAAAGTCTGTTTGATGTCTCAGAGTCATGAACCTGTTTGGATTTTGAACAAAAAGAAAACTTGATCAGCAGCTGAACTGATCCTGATAATAATGTCAAATATATTTATGTTTATTCTGTTTCATCTCTTTATGTTCTTTAATCAAACACATGATGACAAAATCGGACACAATCATCAAAACACAGGTATTATTATATATTAACTATAAAATAAGACATTAAAATATCTGTAATGTAACAAAACAAATCATAAATAGGATCATTCAGTGTTTAAATTAAAGTTATGATGCTGTGCCACAGAAAACACAACCGTCAAATGATGTGTTGGTTCTGAGCTCAGTCCAGTTTCTAATCGTTATTATCAGATTTATTGTTGTTATTGTTCACGTGATGGAGCTCTGATGACTCCAATGTTCAGATTGTCAGAACTCAGTGTTTGACTGTCGTCAGGGCACATTATTTATTCTGTAGTGTGTCATCTGAAGGTCGGAATATATCTAATCTGAGGCGGAAGTGAAACTGGTTCACACACACACACAGAACAAAGAGTGTGTTATCAGGTAACACACCTGAGCTCACACACACACACACACACACATGATTAAATATTAACATAACAAAGGATGAAGAGGCGATCTCTGTTGTTTCTGTTCTGTCTGGAGCTAAAAGTTCACAAACACAGTGACACAACAACCACATCAACCACAACAACAACAACAACAACAACCACAACAACAACAACCACATCAACCACAACAACAACCACAACAACAACCACAACAACCACATCAACAACAACCACAACCACAACCACATCAATCACAACAACAACAACAACCACATCAACAACAACAACAACCACATCAACCACAACAACAACAACAACAACAACCACATCAACCACATCAACCACAACAACAACCACAACAACAACAACAACAACAACCACATCAACCACAACAACAACATCAACCACATCAACAACAACCACATCAACCACAACAACAACAACAACAACAACCACATCAACCACATCAACCACAACAACAACCACATCAACAACAACAACAACAACCACATCAACAACAACAACCACATCAACCACAACAACAACAACCACAACAACCACAACAACAACAACCACATCAACCACAACAACAACCACATCAACCACAACAACAACAACCACAACAACCACAACAACAACCACATCAACCACAACAACAACAACAACAAACACATCAACCACATCAACCACAACAACAACAACAACAACCACAACAACAACCACAACAACAACAACATCAACCACAACAACAACCACAACAACAACAACATCAACCACAACAACAACAACAACCACATCAACCACAACAACAACAACCACAACAACAACAACAACCACATCAACCACAACAACAACAACAACCACAACAACAACAACAACCACATCAACCACAACAACAACAACAACCACATCAACCACCACAACAACAAACACAACCACAACAACCACATCAACCACAACAACAACAACAACAACAACCACAACAACAACCACAACAACAACAACATCAACCACAACAACAACAACAACAACCACATCAACCACAACAACAACAACAACCACAACAACAACAACAACCACATCAACCACAACAACAACAACAACCACAACAACAACAACAACCACATCAACCACAACAACAACAACAACCACATCAACCACCACAACAACAAACACAACCACAACAACCACATCATCCACAACAACAACAACAACAAACACATCAACCACAACAACATCAACCACAACAACAACAACATCAACCACAACAACAACAACCACATCAACCACAACAACAACAACAACCACAACAACAACCACATCAACCACAACAACAACAACAACCACATCAACCACATCAACCACAACCACATCAACCACAACAACAACAACCACATCAACCACAACAACAACAACAACCACATCAACCACAACAACAACAACAACCACATCAACCACATCAACAACAACAACAACAACCACAACCACATCAACCACATCAACATCAACCACAACAACAACAACAACAACAACAACAACAACCACATCAACCACATCAACCACAACCACAACAACAACAACAACAACAACAACAACAACCACATCAACCACATCAACATCAACCACAACAACAACAACCACATCAACCACATCAACAACAACCACAACAACCACAACAACAACAACAACCACATCAACCACAACCACATCAACCACAACAACAACAACAACAACAACCACATCAACCACAACAACATCAACCACAACAACAACAACAACCACATCAACCACAACAACAACAACAACCACATCAACCACATCAACCACATCAACAACAACAACAACAACCACAACCACATCAACCACATCAACAGCAACCACAACAACAACAACAACAACAACAACCACATCAACCACATCAACCACAACCACATCAACCACAACAACAACAACAACAACAACAACCACATCAACCACAACAACAACAACAACCACATCAACCACCACAACAACAAACACAACCACAACAACCACATCAACCACAACAACAACAACAACAACAACCACAACAACAACCACAACAACATCAACAACAACCACATCAACCACAACCACATCAACCACATCAACCACAACAACAACAACCACAACAACAACAACAACCACATCAACCACAACCACATCAACCACAACAACAACAACAACAACAACCACATCAACCACATCAACCACATCAACCACAACAACAACAACCACATCAACCACATCCACAGCAACCACAACAACCACAACAACAACAACCACATCAACCACATCAACCACAACAACAACAACAACAACCACATCAACCACAACAACAACAACAACCACATCAACCACATCAACAACAACAACAACAACAACCACAACCACAAACAGTACTTGAGTCTTCTGAGTCCTCAAGACTCTGCTGTCCACCTACATCTGAAGGAGACAAATCATCCCTGTGAGGACAACAATGTGAACATCTTGTCCAGAGAAGACAGATGGTTTGAAAGAGGAGTAAAAGAATCCATCTATGTCAAACTGGAACGACCGTCTTTGAACAGAGGAGGTGGACTAAGACATCACTGATCACCACCGACAGTACAGTACTGAGTTCTCTCCACAGACAGCTAACAACCATCAAACCTGGACTCACCTAGACTCAGAAACCCACATGAAGGCCGGTCGGGTCAACAAACCACAAGTGTTCTAAACGACAGTCTTTTTATATTTTATGCAAAGTGACAGTTTTTATATGAGTGAGTTTTTCTTCCCAACAATCAGATGACTTCACAGTAACAGTGAGCAAACAATGTGTGTGTGTGTGTGTGTGTGTGTGTGTGTGTGTGTGTGTGTGGGCAGAATGAGTCATTACACACACACACACACACACACAGTTGTGTTGGAACTCTTCAGTGTGATGATGAAATCTGATTTTCACTGTTCGACTCGTTCAAACACTTGAACTCGTCTGTTCGCACCAACATGAATCTCGTGTTGTTCTGGTGACTGATGTCACAAATACCTGAAGTACTTTAGTATGAGTAGGTCAATATAAAGCACCAACACATACTT